>JACYXH010000317.1:20000-106730 GCA_026745465.1 Lota lota | reverse complement strand
CTACCCTGTTAGGTTTAACAACACGGCTACCCGGTTAGGTACCCGGTTAGGTTTTACAACACAGCTACCCCGTTAGGTTTAACAACACTGCTACGCGGTTAGGTTTAACAACACAGCTGCCCAGTTAGGTTTAATAACACTGCTACCCGGTTAGGTACCCGGTTTAGTTTTACAACACTGCTACCCGGTTAGGATTAACAACACAGCTGCCCGGTTAGGTTTAACAACACTGCTACCCGGTTAGGTACCCAGTTAGGTTTTACAACACAGCTACCCGGTTAGGTTTAGCAACACAGCTACCCGGTTAGGGTTAACAACACTGCTACCCGGTTAGGTTTAACAACACGGCTACCCGGTTTGGTTTAGCAACACGGCTACCCGGTTAGGTTTAACAACACGGCTACCCAGTTAGGTTTAACAACACAGCTACCCGGTTAGGTTTAACAACACAGCTACCCAGTTATGATTAACAACACAGCTACCCGGTTAGGATTAACAACACAGCTACCCGGTTAGGATTAACAACACAGCTACCCTGTTAGGTTTAACAACACGGCTACCCTGTTAGGTTAAACAACACGGCTACCCTGTTAGATTGAACAACACAACTACCCGGATAGGTTTAACATCACAGCTACCTGGTTAGGTTTAACATCACAGCTACCCGGTTAGGTTTAACAACACAGCTACCCGGTTAGGATTAACAACACAGCTGCCCGGTTAGGTTTAACAACACGGCTACCCGGTTAGGTTTAACAACACGGCTACCCGGTTAGGTTTAACAACACGGCTACCCGGTTAGGATTAACAACACAGCTACCCGGTTAGGTTTAACAACACTGCTACCCGGTTAGGTTTAACAACACATCTACCCTATTAGGTTTAACAACACGGCTACCCGGTTAGGTACCCGGTTAGGTTTTACAACACAGCTACCCCGTTAGGTTTAACAACACTGCTACGCGGTTAGGTTTAACAACACAGCTGCCCAGTTAGGTTTAACAACACTGCTACCCGGTTAGGTACCCGGTTTAGTTTTACAACACTGCTACCCGGTTAGGATTAACAACACAGCTGCCCGGTTAGGTTTAACAACACTGCTACCCGGTTAGGTACCCAGTTAGGTTTTACAACACAGCTACCCGGTTAGGTTTAACAACACTGCTACCCGGTTAGGTTTCACAACAAAGCTACCCGGTTAGGTTTAACATCACAGCTACCCGGTTAGGATTAACAACACAGCTACCCGGTTAGGTTTAACAACACAGCTACCCTGTTAGGTTTAACAACAAGGCTACCCTGTTAGGTTAAACAACACGGCTACCCTGTTAGATTTAACAACACTGCTACCCAGTTAGGTTTAACAACACTGCTACCCGGTTAGGTTTAGCAACACAGCTACCCGGTTAGGTTTAGCAACACAGCTACCCGGTTAGGTTTAACAACACTGCTACCCGGTTAGGTTTAACAACACGGCTACCCTGTTTGGTTTAGCAACACGGCTACCCGGTTAGGTTTAACAACACGGCTACCCGGTTAGGTACCCGGTTAGGTTTAACAACACAGCTACCCCGTTAGATTAAACAACACAGCTACCCGGTTAGGTTTAACAACACGGCTACCCGGTTAGGTACCCGGTTAGGTTTAACAACACGGCTACCCGGTTTGGTTTAGCAACACGGCTACCCGGTTAGGTTTAACAACACGGCTACCCTGTTAGATTTAACAACACGGCTACCTGGTTAGGTGTAACAACACGGCTACCCGGTTAGGTTTAACAACACGGCTACCCGATTAGGATTAACAACACAGCTACCCGGTTAGGTTTAACAACACTGCTACCCGGTTAGGTTTAACAACACGGCTACCCGGTTAGGTACCCGGTTAGGTTTAACAACATGCCCACCCTGTTAGGTTAAACAACACGGCTACCCTGTTAGGTTTAACAACACAGCTGCCCGGTTAGGTTTAACAACACAGCTGACCGTTTAGGTTTAACAACACAGCTACCCTGTTAGGTTAAACAACACGGCTACCCTGTTAGATTTAACAACACAGCTACCCGGTTAGCATTACCAACACAGCTGCCCGGTTAGGTTAAACAACACGGCTACCCTGTTAGATTTAACAACACTGCTACCTGTTTAGGTGTAACAACACGGCTACCCTGTTATGTTTGACAACACGGCTACCCTGTTAGGTTTAACAACACGGCTACCCTGTTAGGTTAAACAACACGGCTACCCGGTTAGGTTTAACAACACTGCTACCCGGTTAGTTTTAACAACACAGCTACCCGGTTTGGTTTTGCAACACGGCTACCCGATTAGGTTTAACAACACTGCTACCCGGTTAGGTTTCACAACAAAGCTACCCGGTTTGGTTTAGCAACACGGCTACCCGGTTAGGTTTAAGAATAGAGCTACCCGGTTAGGATTAACAACACAGCTACCCGTTTAGGATTAATAACAAAGCTGCCCGGTTAGGTTTAACAACACAGCTGCCCGGTTAGGTTTAACAACACGGCTACCCGGTTAGGTTTAACAACACAGCTACACGGTTATGTTTAATAACTAAGCTACCCGGTTAGGATTACCATCACAGCTACCCGGTAAGGTTTAACAACACAGCTATCCGGTTAGGTATACCAACACAGCTACCCGGTTAGATTTAACTACACAGCTACCCGGTTTGGTTTAGCAACACAGCTACCCGGTTAGGTTTAGCAACACAGCTACCCGGTTAGGTTTAACAACACGGCTACCCGGTTAGGTTTAACAACACGGCTACCCGGTTAGGTACCCGGTTAGGTTTAACAACACAGCTACCCCGTTAGATTAAACAACGCAGCTACCCTGTTAGGTTTAACAACAAGGCTACCCTGTTAGGTTAAACAACACGGCTACTCTGTTAGATTTAACAACACTGCTACCCAGTTAGGTTTAACAACACTGCTACCCGGTTAGGTTTAGCAACACAGCTACCCGGTTAGGTTTAACAACACTGCTACCCGGTTAGGTTTAACAACACGGCTACCCAGTTTGGTTTAGCAACACGGCTACCCGGTTAGGTTTAACAACACAGCTACCCGGTTAGGTTTAACAACACAGCTACCCGGTTAGGTTTAACAACACAGCTACCCAGTTATGATTAACAACACAGCTACCCGGTTAGGTTTAACAACACAGCTACCCGGTTAGGATTAACAACACAGCTACCCTGTTAGGTTTAACAACACTGCTACCCTGTTAGGTTAAACAACACGGCTACCCTGTTAGATTTAACAACACAACTACCCGGATAGGTTTAACATCACAGCTACCTGGTTAGGTTTAACATCACAGCTACCCGGTTAGGTTTAACAACACAGCTACCCGGTTAGGATTAACAACACAGCTGCCCGGTTAGGTTTAACAACACGGCTACCCGGTTAGGTTTAACAACACGGCTACCCGGTTAGGTTTAACAACACGGCTACCCGGTTAGGATTAACAACACAGCTACCCGGTTAGGTTTAACAACACTGCTACCCGGTTAGGTTTAACAACACATCTACCCTGTTAGGTTTAACAACACGGCTACCCGGTTAGGTACCCGGTTAGGTTTTACAACACAGCTACCCCGTTAGGTTTAACAACACTGCTACGCGGTTAGGTTTAACAACACAGCTGCCCAGTTAGGTTTAACAACACTGCTACCCGGTTAGGTACCCGGTTTAGTTTTACAACACTGCTACCCGGTTAGGATTAACAACACAGCTGCCCGGTTAGGTTTAACAACACTGCTACCCGGTTAGGTACCCAGTTAGGTTTTACAACACAGCTACCCGGTTAGGTTTAGCAACACAGCTACCCGGTTAGGGTTAACAACACTGCTACCCGGTTAGGTTTAACAACACGGCTACCCGGTTTGGTTTAGCAACACGGCTACCCGGTTAGGTTTAACAACACGGCTACCCAGTTAGGTTTAACAACACAGCTACCCGGTTAGGTTTAACAACACAGCTACCCAGTTATGATTAACAACACAGCTACCCGGTTAGGATTAACAACACAGCTACCCGGTTAGGAATAACAACACAGCTACCCTGTTAGGTTTAACAACACGGCTACCCTGTTAGGTTAAACAACACGGCTACCCTGTTAGATTGAACAACACAACTACCCGGATAGGTTTAACATCACAGCTACCTGGTTAGGTTTAACATCACAGCTACCCGGTTAGGTTTAACAACACAGCTACCCGGTTAGGATTAACAACACAGCTGCCCGGTTAGGTTTAACAACACGGCTACCCGGTTAGGTTTAACAACACGGCTACCCGGTTAGGTTTAACAACACGGCTACCCGGTTAGGATTAACAACACAGCTACCCGGTTAGGTTTAACAACACTGCTACCCGGTTAGGTTTAACAACACATCTACCCTATTAGGTTTAACAACACGGCTACCCGGTTAGGTACCCGGTTAGGTTTTACAACACAGCTACCCCGTTAGGTTTAACAACACTGCTACGCGGTTAGGTTTAACAACACAGCTGCCCAGTTAGGTTTAACAACACTGCTACCCGGTTAGGTACCCGGTTTAGTTTTACAACACTGCTACCCGGTTAGGATTAACAACACAGCTGCCCGGTTAGGTTTAACAACACTGCTACCCGGTTAGGTACCCAGTTAGGTTTTACAACACAGCTACCCGGTTAGGTTTAACAACACTGCTACCCGGTTAGGTTTCACAACAAAGCTACCCGGTTAGGTTTAACATCACAGCTACCCGGTTAGGATTAACAACACAGCTACCCTGTTAGGTTTAACAACACAGCTACCCTGTTAGGTTTAACAACAAGGCTACCCTGTTAGGATAAACAACACGGCTACCCTGTTAGATTTAACAACACTGCTACCCAGTTAGGTTTAACAACACTGCTACCCGGTTAGGTTTAGCAACACAGCTACCCGGTTAGGTTTAGCAACACAGCTACCCGGTTAGGTTTAACAACACTGCTACCCGGTTAGGTTTAACAACACGGCTACCCGGTTTGGTTTAGCAACACGGCTACCCGGTTAGGTTTAACAACACGGCTACCCGGTTAGGTACCCGGTTAGGTTTAACAACACAGCTACCCCGTTAGATTAAACAACACAGCTACCCGGTTAGGTTTAACAACACGGCTACCCGGTTAGGTACCCGGTTAGGTTTAACAACACGGCTACCCGGTTTGGTTTAGCAACACGGCTACCCGGTTAGGTTTAACAACACGGCTACCCTGTTAGATTTAACAACACGGCTACCTGGTTAGGTGTAACAACACGGCTACCCGGTTAGGTTTAACAACACGGCTACCCGATTAGGATTAACAACACAGCTACCCGGTTAGGTTTAACAACACTGCTACCCGGTTAGGTTTAACAACACGGCTACCCGGTTAGGTACCCGGTTAGGTTTAACAACATGCCCACCCTGTTAGGTTAAACAACACGGCTACCCTGTTAGGTTTAACAACACAGCTGCCCGGTTAGGTTTAACAACACAGCTGACCGTTTAGGTTTAACAACACAGCTACCCTGTTAGGTTAAACAACACGGCTACCCTGTTAGATTTAACAACACAGCTACCCGGTTAGCATTACCAACACAGCTGCCCGGTTAGGTTAAACAACACGGCTACCCTGTTAGATTTAACAACACTGCTACCTGTTTAGGTGTAACAACACGGCTACCCTGTTATGTTTGACAACACGGCTACCCTGTTAGGTTTAACAACACGGCTACCCTGTTAGGTTAAACAACACGGCTACCCGGTTAGGTTTAACAACACTGCTACCCGGTTAGGTTTAACAACACAGCTACCCGGTTTGGTTTTGCAACACGGCTACCCGGTTAGGTTTAACAACACTGCTACCGGTTAGGTTTCACAACAAAGCTACCCGGTTTGGTTTAGCAACACGGCAACCCGGTTAGGTTTAAGAATAGAGCTACCCGGTTAGGATTAACAACACAGCTACCCGGTTAGGTTTAGCAACACAGCTACCCGGTTAGGTTTAGCAACACAGCTACCCGGTTAGGTTTAACAACACTGCTACCCGGTTAGGTTTAACAACACGGCTACCCAGTTTGGTTTAGCAACACGGCTACCCGGTTAGGTTTAACAACACGGCTACCCGGTTAGGTACCCGGTTAGGTTTAACAACACAGCTACCCCGTTAGATTAAACAACGCAGCTACCCGGTTAGGTTTAACAACACGGCTACCCGGTTAGGTACCCGGTTAGGTTTAACAACACGGCTACCCGGTTTGGTTTAGCAACACGGCTACCCGGTTAGGTTTAACAACACGGCTACCCTGTTAGATTTAACAACACGGCTACCTGGTTAGGTGTAACAACACGGCTACCCGGTTAGGTTTAACAACACGGCTACCCGATTAGGATTAACAACACAGCTACCCGGTTAGGTTTAACAACACTGCTACCCGGTTAGGTTTAACAACACGGCTACCCGGTTAGGTACCCGGTTAGGTTTAACAACATGCCCACCCTGTTAGGTTAAACAACACGGCTACCCTGTTAGGTTTAACAACACAGCTGCCCGGTTAGGTTTAACAACACAGCTGACCGTTTAGGTTTAACAACACAGCTACCCTGTTAGGTTAAACAACACGGCTACCCTGTTAGATTTAACAACACAGCTACCCGGTTAGCATTACCAACACAGCTGCCCGGTTAGGTTAAACAACACGGCTACCCTGTTAGATTTAACAACACTGCTACCTGTTTAGGTGTAACAACACGGCTACCCTGTTATGTTTGACAACACGGCTACCCTGTTAGGTTTAACAACACGGCTACCCTGTTAGGTTAAACAACACGGCTACCCGGTTAGGTTTAACAACACTGCTACCCGGTTAGTTTTAACAACACAGCTACCCGGTTTGGTTTTGCAACACGGCTACCCGATTAGGTTTAACAACACTGCTACCCGGTTAGGTTTCACAACAAAGCTACCCGGTTTGGTTTAGCAACACGGCAACCCGGTTAGGTTTAAGAATAGAGCTACCCGGTTAGGATTAACAACACAGCTACCCGTTTAGGATTAATAACAAAGCTGCCCGGTTAGGTTTAACAACACAGCTGCCCGGTTAGGTTTAACAACACGGCTACCCGGTTAGGTTTAACAACACAGCTACACGGTTATGTTTAATAACTAAGCTACCCGGTTAGGATTACCATCACAGCTACCCGGTAAGGTTTAACAACACAGCTATCCGGTTAGGTATACCAACACAGCTACCCGGTTAGATTTAACTACACAGCTACCCGGTTTGGTTTAGTAACACGGCTACCCGGTTAGGTTTAACAACACGACTACCCGGTTAGGTACCCGGTGAGGTTTAACAACACAGCTACCCGGTTTGGTTTAGCAACACGGCTACCCGGTTAGGTTTAACCACACAGCTACCCGGTTAGGTTAAACAACACAGCTACCCGGTTAGGTTTAACATCATAGCTACCCGGTTAGGTTTAACAACACAGCTATCCGGTTAGGTATACCAACACAGCTACCCGGTTAGGTTTAATTACACAGCTACCCGGTTTGGTTTAGCAACACGGCTACCCGGTTAGCTTTAACAACACGACTACCCGGTTAGGTATCCGGTTAGGTTTAACAACACAGCTACCCGTTTAGGTTTAGCAACACTGCTACCCGGTTAGGTTTAACAATACAGCTACCCGGTTAGGTTTAACAACACAGCTACCCGGTTAGGTTTAACATCACAGCTACCCGGTTAGGTTTAACAATACAGCTACCCGGTCAGGTTTAACAACACAGCTAAACGGTTAGGATTAACCACACAGCTGCCCGGTTAGGTTTAACCACACAGCTACCCGGTTAGGTTTAACAACACAGCTACTCAGTTAGGTTTAACATCACAGCTACCCGGTTAGGTTTAACAACACAGCTACACGGTTATGTTTAATAACACAGATACCCGGTTAGCATTACCAACACAGCTGCCCGGTTAGGTTAAACAACACGGCTACCCTGTTAGATTTAACAACACTGCTACCTGTTTAGGTGTAACAACACGACTACCCGGTTAGGTTTAACAACACGGCTACCCGGTTAGGTTTAACAACACGGCTACCCGGTTTGGTTTAGCAACACGGCTACCCAGTTAGGTTTAACAACACGACTACCCGGTTAGGTACCCGGTTAGGTTTAACAACACAGCTACTCGGTTTGGTTTAGCAACACTGCTACCCGGTTAGGTTTAACAACACAGCTACCCGGTTAGGTTTAACAACACAGCTACCCGGTTAGGTTTAACAACACAGCTACCCGGTTAGGTTTAACAACACAGCTACCCGGTTAGGTTTAACAACACAGCTACCCGGTTAGGTTTAACAACACTGCTACCCTCTTAGGTTTAACAACACAGCTACCCGGTTTGGTTTAGCAACACGGCTACCCGGTTAGGTTTACCAACACTGCTACCCGGTTAGGTACCCGGTTAGGTTGAACAAAACAGCTACCCGGTTTGGTTTAGCAACACGGCTACCCGGTTAGGTTTTACAACACAGCTAATTGGTTAGGTTTAACAACACAGCTACCCGGTTAGGTTTAACATCACAGCTACCCGGTTAGGTTTAACATCACAGCTACCCGTTTAGGTTTAACAACGCAGCTACCCGGTTAGGTTTAACAACACAGCTACCCGGTTAGGTTTAACATCACAGCTACCCGGTTAGGTTTAACAATACAGCTACCCGGTTAGGTTTAACAACACAGCTAAATGGTTAGGATTAACCACACAGCTGCCCGGTTAGGTTTAACCACACAGCTACCCGGTTAGGTTAAACAACACAGCTACCTGGTTAGGTTTAACATCACAGCTACCTGGTTAGGTTTAACAACACAGCTACCCGGTTAGGTTTAACAACACAGCTACCTGGTTAGGTTTAACTACACAGCTACCCGGTTTGGTTTAGCAACACGGCTACCCTGTTAGGTTTAACAACACGACTACACGGTTAGGTACCCGGTTAGGTTTAACAACACAGCTACCCGGTTAGGTTTAGCAACACTGCTACCCGGTTAGGTTTAACAATACACCTACCCGGTTAGGTTTAACAACACAGCTACCCGGTTAGGTTTAACATCACAGCTACCCGATTAGGTTTAACAATACAGCTACCCGGTCAGGTTTAACAACACAGCTAAACGGTTAGGATTAACCACACAGCTGCCCGGTTAGGTTTAACCACACAACTACGCGGTTAGGTTTAACACCACAGCTACCCGGTTAGGTTTACCTACACAGCTACCCGGTTTGGTTTAGCAACACGGCTACCCGGTTAGGTTTAACAACACGACTACCCGGTTAGGTACCCGGTTAGGTTAAACAACACAGCTACCCGGTTAGGTTTAACATCACAGCTACCCGGTTAGGTTTAACAACACAGCTACCCGGTTAGGTTTAACAACAAAGCTACCCGGTTAGGTTTAACTACACAGATACCCGGTTTGGTTTAGCAACACGGCTACCCGGTTAGGTTTAACAATACAGCTACCCGGTTAGGTTTAACAACACATTAACCTGGTTAGGTTTAACATCACAGCTACCTGGTTAGGTTTAACAACACAGCTACCCGGTTAGGTTTAACAACACAGCTACCCGGTTAGGTTTAACTACACAGCTACCCGGTTTGGTTTAGCAACACGGCTACCCGGTTAGGTTTAACAACACGACTACCCGGTTAGGTACCCGGTTAGGTTTAACAACACAGCTACCCGGTTAGGTTTAGCAACACTGCTACCCGGTTAGGTTTAACAATACAGCTACCCGGTTAGGTTTAACAACACAGCTACCCGGTTAGGTTTAACAATACAGCTACCCGGTCAGGTTTAACAACACAGCTAAACGGTTAGGATTAACCACACAGCTGCCCGGTTAGGTTTAACCACACAACTACGCGGTTAGGTTTAACAACACAGCTACCCGGTTAGGTTTAACTACACAGCTACCCGGTTTGGTTTAGCAACACGGCTACCCGGTTAGGTTTAACAACACGACTACCCGGTTAGGTACCCGGTTAGGTTAAACAACACAGCTACCCGGTTAGGTTTAACATCACAGCTACCCGGTTAGGTTTAACAACACAGCTACCCGGTTAGGTTTAACAACAAAGCTACCCGGTTAGGTTTAACTACACAGATACCCGGTTTTGTTTAGCAACACGGCTACCCGGTTAGGTTTAACAACACGACTACCCGGTTAGGTACCCGGTTAGGTTTAACAACACAGCTACCCGGTTAGGTTTAGCAACACTGCTACCCGGTTAGGTTTAACAATACAGCTACCCGGTTAGGTTTAACAACACAGCTACCCGGTTAGGTTTAACATCACAGCTACCCGATTAGGTTTAACAAAACAGCTAAACGGTTAGGATTAACCACACAGCTGCCCGGTTAGGTTTAACCACACAGCTACCCGGTTAGGTTAAACAACACAGCTACCCGGTTAGGTTTAACAACACAGCTACCTGGTTAGGTTTAACAACACAGCTACCCGGTTAGGTTTAACAACACAGCTACCTGGTTAGGTTTAACAACACAGCTACCCGGTTAGGTTTAACAACACAGCTACCCGGTTAGGTTTAACTACACAGCTACCCGGTTTGGTTTAGCAACACGGCTACCCGGTTAGGTTTAACAACACGACTACCCGGTTAGGTACCCGGTTAGGTTTAACAACACAGCTACCCGGTTAGGTTTAACATCACAGCTACCCGTTTAGGTTTAACAACGCAGCTACCCGGTTAGGTTTAACAACACAGCTACCCGGTTACGTTAAACAACACAGCTACCCGGTTAGGTTTAACCACACAGCTAAACGGTTAGGATTAACCACACAGCTACCCGGTTAGGTTTAACCACACAGCTACCCGGTTAGGTTTAACAACACAGCCACCCGGTTAGGTTTAACAACACAGCTACCCGGTTAGGTTTTACAACACAGCTACCCGGTTAGGTTTAACAACACAGCTACCCGGTTAGGTTTAACAACACAGCTACCCGGTTAGGTTTAACATCACAGCTACCAGGTTAGGTTTAACAATACAGCTACCCGGTTAGGTTTAACAACACAGCTAAATGGTTAGGATTAACCACACAGCTGCCCGGTTAGGTTTAACCACACAGCTACCCGGTTAGGTTAAACAACACAGCTACCTGGTTAGGTTTAACATCACAGCTACCTGGTTAGGTTTAACAACACAGCTACCCGGTTAGGTTTAACAACACAGCTACCTGGTTAGGTTTAACTACACAGCTACCCGGTTAGGTTTAACTACACAGCTACCCGGTTTGGTTTAGCAACACGGCTACCCGGTTAGGTTTAACAACACGACTACCCGGTTAGGTACCCGGTTAGGTTAAACAACACAGCTACCCGGTTAGGTTTAACATCGCAGCTACCCGGTTAGGTTTAACAACACAGCTACCCGGTTAGGTTTAACAACAAAGCTACCCGGTTAGGTTTAACTACACAGATACCCGGTTTGGTTTAGCAACACGGCTACCCGGTTAGGTTTAACAACACGACTACCCTGTTAGGTACCCGGTTAGGTTTAACAACACAGCTACCCGGTTAGGTTTAGCAACACTGCTACCCGGTTAGGTTTAACAATACAGCTACCCGGTTAGGTTTAACAACACAGCTACCCGGTTAGGTTTAACATCACAGCTACCCGATTAGGTTTAACAATACAGCTAAACGGTTAGGATTAACCACACAGCTGCCCGGTTAGGTTTAACCACACAGCTACCCGGTTAGGTTAAACAACACAGCTACCCGGTTAGGTTTAACAACACAGCTACCCGGTTAGGTTTAATATCACAGCTACCCGGTTAGGTTTAACAACACAGCTAAACGGTTAGGATTAACCACACAGCTAGCCGGTTAGGTTAAACAACACAGCTACCTGGTTAGGTTTAACATCACAGCTACCTGGTTAGGTTTAACAACACAGCTACCCGGTTAGGTTTAACAACACAGCTACCCGGTTAGGTTTAACTACACAGCTACCCGGTTTGGTTTAGCAACACGGCTACCCGGTTAGGTTTAACAACACGACTACCCGGTTAGGTACCCGGTTAGGTTAAACAACACAGCTACCCGGTTAGGTTTAACATCACAGCTACCCGGTTAGGTTTAACAACACAGCTACCCGGTTAGGTTTAACAACAAAGCTACCCGGTTAGGTTTAACTACACAGATACCCGGTTTGGTTTAGCAACACGGCTACCCGGTTAGGTTTAACAACACGACTACCCGGTTAGGTACCCGGTTAGGTTTAACAACACAGCTACCCGGTTAGGTTTAGCAACACTGCTACCCGGTTAGGTTTAACAATACAGCTACCCGGTTAGGTTTAACAACACAGCTACCCGGTTAGGTTTAACATCACAGCTACCCGATTAGGTTTAACAAAACAGCTAAACGGTTAGGATTAACCACACAGCTGCCCGGTTAGGTTTAACCACACAGCTACCCGGTTAGGTTAAACAACACAGCTACCCGGTTAGGTTTAACAACACAGCTACCTGGTTAGGTTTAACAACACAGCTACCCGGTTAGGTTTAACAACACAGCTACCTGGTTAGGTTTAACAACACAGCTACCCAGTTAGGTTTAACAACACAGCTACCCGGTTAGGTTTAACTACACAGCTACCCGGTTTGGTTTAGCAACACGGCTACCCGGTTAGGTTTAACAACACGACTACCCGGTTAGCTACCCGGTTAGGTTTAACAACACAGCTACCCGGTTAGGTTTAACATCACAGCTACCCGGTTAGGTTTAACATCACAGCTACCCGTTTAGGTTTAACAACGCAGCTACCCGGTTAGGTTTAACAACACAGCTACCCGGTTACGTTAAACAACACAGCTACCCGGTTAGGTTTAACCACACAGCTAAACGGTTAGGATTAACCACACAGCTACCCGGTTAGGTTTAACCACACAGCTACCCGGTTAGGTTTAACAACACAGCTACCCGGTTAGGTTTAACAACACAGCTACCCGGTTAGGTTTTACAACACAGCTACCCGGTTAGGTTTAACAACACAGCTACCCGGTTAGGTTTAACAACACAGCTACCCGGTTAGGTTTAACATCACAGCTACCCGGTTAGGTTTAACAACACAGCTAAATGGTTAGGATTAACCACACAGCTGCCCGGTTAGGTTTACCCACACAGCTACCCGGTTAGGTTAAACAACACAGCTACCTGGTTAGGTTTAACATCACAGCTACCTGGTTAGGTTTAACAACACAGCTACCCGGTTAGGTTTAACAACACAGCTACCTGGTTAGGTTTAACTACACAGCTACCCGGTTTGGTTTAGCAACACGGCTACCCGGTTAGGTTTAACAACACGACTACACGGTTAGGTACCCGGTTAGGTTTAACAACACAGCTACCCGGTTAGGTTTAGCAACACTGCTACCCGGTTAGGTTTAACAACACAGCTACCCGGTTAGGTTTAACATCACAGCTACCCGATTAGGTTTAACAATACAGCTACCCGGTCAGGTTTAACAACACAGCTAAACGGTTAGGATTAACCACACAGCTGCCCGGTTAGGTTTATCCACACAACTACGCGGTTAGGTTTAACAACACAGCTACCCGGTTAGGTTTAACTACACAGCTACCCGGTTTGGTTTAGCAACACGGCTACCCGGTTAGGTTTAACAACACGACTACCCGGTTAGGTACCCGGTTAGGTTAAACAACACAGCTACCCGGTTAGGTTTAACATCACAGCTACCCGGTTAGGTTTAACAACACAGCTACCCGGTTAGGTTTAACAACAAAGCTACCCGGTTAGGTTTAACTACACAGATACCCGGTTTGGTTTAGCAACACGGCTACCCGGTTAGGTTTAACAACACGACTACCCTGTTAGGTACCCGGTTAGGTTTAACAACACAGCTACCCGGTTAGGTTTAGCAACACTGCTACCCGGTTAGGTTTAACAATACAGCTACCCGGTTAGGTTTAACAACACAGCTACCCGGTTAGGTTTAACATCACAGCTACCCGATTAGGTTTAACAACACAGCTAAACGGTTAGGATTAACCACACAGCTGCCCGGTTAGGTTTAACCACACAGCTACCCGGTTAGGTTAAACAACACAGCTACCCGGTTAGGTTTAACAACACAGCTACCCGGTTAGGTTTAATATCACAGCTACCCGGTTAGGTTTAACAACACAGCTAAACGGTTAGGATTAACCACACAGCTAGCCGGTTAGTTTAAACAACACAGCTACCTGGTTAGGTTTAACATCACAGCTACCTGGTTAGGTTTAACAACCCAGCTATCCGGTTAGGTTTAACAACACAGCTACCCGGTTAGGTTTAACTACACAGCTACCCGGTTTGGTTTAGCAACACGGCTACCTGCTTAGGTTTAACAACACGACTACCCGGTTAGGTACCCGGTTAGGTTTAACAACACAGCTACCCGGTTAGGTTTAGCAACACTGCTACCCGGTTAGGTTTAACAATACAGCTACCCGGTTAGGTTTAACAACACAGCTACCCGGTTAGGTTTAACATCACAGCTACCCGATTAGGTTTAACAATACAGCTACCCGGTCAGGTTTAACAACACAGCTACCCGGTTAGGTTTAACAACAAAGCTACCCGGTTTGGTTTAGCAACACGGCTACCCGGTTAGGTTTAACAACACAACTACCCGGTTAGGTACCCGGTTAGGTTTAACAACACAGCTACCCGGTTAGGTTTAGCAACACTGCTACCCGGTTAGGTTTAACAATACAGCTACCCGGTTAGGTTTAACAACACAGCTACCCGGTTAGGTTTAACATCACAGCTACCCGATTAGGTTTAACAAAACAGCTAAACGGTTAGGATTAACCACACAGCTGCCCGGTTAGGTTTAACCACACAGCTACCCGGTTAGGTAAACAACACAGCTACCCGGTTAGGTTTAACAACACAGCTACCTGGTTAGGTTTAACAACACAGCTACCCGGTTAGGTTTAACAACACAGCTACCTGGTTAGGTTTAACAACACAGCTACCCGGTTAGGTTTAACAACACAGCTACCCGGTTAGGTTTAACTACACAGCTACCCGGTTTGGTTTAGCAACACGGCTACCCGGTTAGGTTTAACAACACGACTACCCGGTTAGCTACCCGGTTAGGTTTAACAACACAGCTACCCGGTTAGGTTAAACAACACAGCTACCCGGTTAGGTTTAACCACACAGCTACACGGTTAGGATTAACCACACAGCTACCCGGTTAGGTTTAACCACACAGCTACCCGGTTAGGTTTAACAACACAGCTACCCGGTTAGGTTTAACAACACAGCTACCCGGTTAGGTTTAACAACACAGCTACCCGGTTAGGTTTAACAACACAGCTACCCGGTTAGGTTTAACAACACAGCTACCCGGTTAGGTTTAACATCACAGCTACCCGGTTAGGTTTAACAACACAGCTAAATGGTTAGGATTAACCACACAGCTGCCCGTTTAGGTTTACCCACACAGCTACCCGGTTAGGTTAAACAACACAGCTACCTGGTTAGGTTTAACATCACAGCTACCTGGTTAGGTTTAACAACACAGCTACCCGGTTAGGTTTAACAACACAGCTACCTGGTTAGGTTTAACTACACAGCTACCCGGTTTGGTTTAGCAACACGGCTACCCGGTTAGGTTTAACAACACGACTACACGGTTAGGTACCCGGTTAGGTTTAACAACACAGCTACCCGGTTAGGTTTAGCAACACTGCTACCCGGTTAGGTTTAACAACACAGCTACCCGGTTAGGTTTAACATCACAGCTACCCGATTAGGTTTAACAATACAGCTACCCGGTCAGGTTTAACAACACAGCTAAACGGTTAGGATTAACCACACAGCTGCCCGGTTAGGTTTATCCACACAACTACGCGGTTAGGTTTAACAACACAGCTACCCGGTTAGGTTTAACTACACAGCTACCCGGTTTGGTTTAGCAACACGGCTACCCGGTTAGGTTTAACAACACGACTACCCGGTTAGGTACCCGGTTAGGTTAAACAACACAGCTACCCGGTTAGGTTTAACATCACAGCTACCCGGTTAGGTTTAACAACACAGCTACCCGGTTAGGTTTAACTACACAGATACCCGGTTTGGTTTAGCAACACGGCTACCCGGTTAGGTTTAACAACACGACTACCCTGTTAGGTACCCGGTTAGGTTTAACAACACAGCTACCCGGTTAGGTTTAGCAACACTGCTACCCGGTTAGGTTTAACAATACAGCTACCCGGTTAGGTTTAACAACACAGCTACCCGGTTAGGTTTAACATCACAGCTACCCGATTAGGTTTAACAACACAGCTAAACGGTTAGGATTAACCACACAGCTGCCCGGTTAGGTTTAACCACACAGCTACCCGGTTAGGTTAAACAACACAGCTACCCGGTTAGGTTTAACAACACAGCTACCCGGTTAGGTTTAATATCACAGCTACCCGGTTAGGTTTAACAACACAGCTAAACGGTTAGGATTAACCACACAGCTAGCCGGTTAGTTTAAACAACACAGCTACCTGGTTAGGTTTAACATCACAGCTACCTGGTTAGGTTTAACAACCAGCTATCCGGTTAGGTTTAACAACACAGCTACCCGGTTAGGTTTAACTACACAGCTACCCGGTTTGGTTTAGCAACACGGCTACCTGCTTAGGTTTAACAACACGACTACCCGGTTAGGTACCCGGTTAGGTTTAACAACACAGCTACCCGGTTAGGTTTAGCAACACTGCTACCCGGTTAGGTTTAACAATACAGCTACCCGGTTAGGTTTAACAACACAGCTACCCGGTTAGGTTTAACATCACAGCTACCCGATTAGGTTTAACAATACAGCTACCCGGTCAGGTTTAACAACACAGCTACCCGGTTAGGTTTAACAACAAAGCTACCGGTTTGGTTTAGCAACACGGCTACCCGGTTAGGTTTAACAACACAGCTACCCGGTTAGGTACCCGGTTAGGTTTAACAACACAGCTACCCGGTTAGGTTTAGCAACACTGCTACCCGGTTAGGTTTAACAATACAGCTACCCGGTTAGGTTTAACAACACAGCTACCCGGTTAGGTTTAACATCACAGCTACCCGATTAGGTTTAACAACACAGCTAAACGGTTAGGATTAACCACACAGCTGCCCGGTTAGGTTTAACACACAGCTACCCGGTTAGGTTAAACAACACAGCTACCCGGTTAGGTTTAACATCACAGCTACCCGGTAGGTTTAACAACACAGCTATCCGGTTAGGTATACCAACACAGCTACCCGGTTAGGTTTAACTACACAGCTACCCGGTTTGGTTTAGCAACACGGCTACCCGGTTAGGTTTAACAACACGACTACCCGGTTAGGTACCCGGTTAGGTTTAACAACACAGCTACCCGTTTAGGTTTAGTAACACTGCTACCCGGTTAGGTTTAACAATACAGCTACCCGGTTAGGTTTAACAACACAGCTACCCAGTTAGGTTTAACATCACAGCTACCCGGTTAGGTTTAACAATATAGCTACCCGGTCAGGTTTAACAACACAGCTAAACGGTTAGGATTAACCACACAGCTGCCCGGTTAGGTTTAACCACACAGCTACCCTGTTAGGTTTAACAACAGAGCTACCCGGTTAGGTTTAACATCACAGCTACCCGGTTAGGTTAACAACACAGCTAAACGGTTAGGATTAACCACACAGCTGCCCGGTTAGGTTTAACCACACAGCTACCCGGTTAGGTTAAACAACACAGCTACCTGGTTAGGTTTAACATCACAGCTACCTGGTTAGGTTTAACAACACAGCTACCCGGTTAGGTTTAACAACACGACTACCCGGTTAGGTACCCGGTTAGGTTAAACAACACAGCTACCCGGTTAGGTTTAACATCACAGCTACCCGGTTAGGTTTAACAACACAGCTACCCGGTTAGGTTTAACAACAAAGCTACCCGGTTAGGTTTAACTACACAGATACCCGGTTTGGTTTAGCAACACGGCTACCCGGTTAGGTTTAACAACACGACTACCCTGTTAGGTACCCGGTTAGGTTTAACAACACAGCTACCCGGTTAGGTTTAGCAACACTGCTACCCGGTTAGGTTTAACAATACAGCTACCCGGTTAGGTTTAACAACACAGCTACCCGGTTAGGTTTAACATCACAGCTACCCGATTAGGTTTAACAACACAGCTAAACGGTTAGGATTAACCACACAGCTGCCCGGTTAGGTTTAACCACACAGCTACCCGGTTAGGTTAAACAACACAGCTACCCGGTTAGGTTTAACAACACAGCTACCCGGTTAGGTTTAATATCACAGCTACCCGGTTAGGTTTAACAACACAGCTAAACGGTTAGGATTAACCACACAGCTAGCCGGTTAGTTTAAACAACACAGCTACCTGGTTAGGTTTAACATCACAGCTACCTGGTTAGGTTTAACAACCCAGCTATCCGGTTAGGTTTAACAACACAGCTACCCGGTTAGGTTTAACTACACAGCTACCCGGTTTGGTTTAGCAACACGGCTACCTGCTTAGGTTTAACAACACGGACTACCCGGTTAGGTACCCGGTTAGGTTTAACAACACAGCTACCCGGTTAGGTTAGCAACACTGCTACCCGGTTAGGTTTAACAATACAGCTACCCGGTTAGGTTTAACAACACAGCTACCCGGTTAGGTTTAACATCACAGCTACCCGATTAGGTTTAACAATACAGCTACCCGGTTAGGTTTAACAACACAGCTACCCGGTTAGGTTTAACAACACAGCTACCCGGTTTGGTTTAGCAACACGGCTACCCGGTTAGGATTAACAACACGACTACCCGGTTAGGTACCCGGTTAGGTTTAACAACACAGCTACCCGTTTAGGTTTAGCAACACTGCAACCCGGTTAGGTTTAACAATACAGCTACCCGGTTAGGTTTAACAACACAGCTACCCCGGTTAGGTTTAACAACACAGCTACCCCGGTTTGGTTTAACAATACAGCTACCCGGTTAGGTTTAACAACACAGCTACCCGGTTAGGTTTAACATCACAGCTACCCGATTAGGTTTAACAACACAGCTAAACGGTTAGGATTAACCACACAGCTGCCCGGTTAGGTTTAACCACACAGCTACCCGGTTAGGTCAACACAGCTACCCGGTTAGGTTTAACATCACAGCTACCCGGTTAGGTTTAACAACACAGCTACACGGTTATGTTTAATAACACAGCTACCCGTTTAGTTTTAGCAACACTGCTACCCGGTTAGGTTTAACAATACAGCTACCCGGTTAGGTTTAACAACACAGCTATCCGGTTAGGTTTAACATCACAGCTACCCGGTTAGGTTTAACAATACAGCTACCCGGTCAGGTTTAACAACACAGCTAAACGGTTAGGATTAACTACACAGCTACCCGGTTTGGTTTAGCAACACGGCTACCCGGTTAGGTTTAACAACACGACTACCCGGTTAGGTACCCGGTTAGGTTTAACAACACAGCTACCTGTTTAGGTTTAGCAACACTGCTACCCGGTTAGGTTTAACAATACAGCTACCCAGTTAGGTTTAACAACACAGCTACCCGGTTAGGTTTAACAACACAGCTACCCGGTTAGGTTTAACATCACAGCTACCCGGTTAGGTTTAACAACACAGCTACACGGTTATGTTTAATAACACAGCTACCCGGTTAGCATTACCAACACAGCTGCCCAGTTAGGTTAAACAACACGGCTACCCTGTTAGATTTAACAACACTGCTACCTGTTTAGGTGTAACAACACGGCTACCCGGTTTGGTTTAGCAACACAGCTACCCAGTTAGGTTTAACAACACGACTACCCGGTTAGGTACCCGGTTAGGTTTAACAACACAGCTACCCGGTTTGGTTTAGCAACACGGCTACCTGGTTAGGTTTAACAACACAGCTACCCGGTTAGGTTTAACAACACAGCTACCCGGTTAGGTTTAACAACACAGCTACCCGGTTTGGTTTAGCAACACGGCTACCCGGTTAGGTTTAACAACACGACTACCCGGTTAGGTACCCGGTTAGGTTTAACAAGACAGCTACCCGTTTAGGTTTAGCAACACTGCTACCCGGTTAGGTTTAACAATGCAGCTACCCGGTTAGGTTTAACAACACAGCTACCCGGTTAGGTTTAACATCACAGCTACCCGGTTAGGTTTAACAATACAGCTACCCGGTCAGGTTTAACAACACAGCTAAACGGTTAGGATTAACCACACAGCTGCCCGGTTAGGTTTAACCACACAGCTACCCGGTTAGGTTTAACAACAGAGCTACCCGGTTAGGTTTAACATCACAGCTACCCGGTTAGGTTTAACAACACAGCTACACGGTTATGTTTAATAACACAGCTTCCCGGTTAGCATTACCAACACAGCTGCCCGGTTAGGTTAAACAACACGGCTACCCTGTTAGATTTAACAACACTGCTACCTGTTTAGGTGTAACAACACGGCTACCCGGTTAGGTTTAACAACACGGCTACCCGGTTAGGTTTAACAACACGGCTACCCGGTTTGGTTTAGCAACACGGCTACCCAGTTAGGTTTAACAACACGGCTACCCGGTTAGGTACCCGGTTAGGTTTAACAACACAGCTACCCGGTTAGGTTTAGCAACACTGCTACCCGGTTAGGTTTAACAACACAGCTACCCGGTTAGGTTTAACAACACAGCTACCCGGTTAGGTTTAACATCACAGCTACCCGATTAGGTTTAACAACACAGCTACCCGGTCAGGTTTAACAACACAGCTACGCGTTAGGTTTAACAACACAGCTACCCGGTTAGGTTTAACTACACAGCTACCCGGTTTGGTTTAGCAACACGGCTACCCGGTTAGGTTTAACAACACGACTACCCGGTTAGGTACCCGGTTAGGTTAAACAACACAGCTACCCGGTTAGGTTTAACATCCCAGCTACCCGGTTTAGGTTTAACAACACAGCTTCCCGGTTAGGTTTAACAACACAGCTACCCGGTTAGGTTTAACAACACGACTACCCGGTTAGTTACCCGGTTAGGTTTAACAACACAGCTACCCGTTTAGGTTTAGTAACACTGCTACCCGGTTAGGTTTAACAATACAGCTACCCGGTTAGGTTTAACAACACAGCTACCCAGTTAGGTTTAACATCACAGCTAGCCGGTTAGGTTTAACAATATAGCTACCCGGTCAGGTTTAACAACACAGCTAAACGGTTAGGATTAACCACACAGCTGCCCGGTTAGGTTTAACCACACAGCTACCCTGTTAGGTTTAACAACAGAGCTACCCGGTTAGGTTTAACATCACAGCTACCCGGTTAGGTTTAACAACACAGCTAAACGGTTAGGATTAACCACACAGCTGCCCGGTTAGGTTTAACCACACAGCTACCCGGTTAGGTTAAACAACACAGCTACCTGGTTAGGTTTAACATCACAGCTACCTGGTTAGGTTTAACAACACAGCTACCCGGTTAGGTTTAACAACACGACTACCCGGTTAGGTACCCGGTTAGGTTAAACAACACAGCTACCCGGTTAGGTTTAACATCACAGCTACCCGGTTAGGTTTAACAACACAGCTACCCGGTTAGGTTTAACAACAAAGCTACCCGGTTAGGTTTAACTACACAGATACCCGGTTTGGTTTAGCAACACGGCTACCCGGTTAGGTTTAACAACACGACTACCCGGTTAGGTACCCGGTTAGGTTTAACATCACAGCTACCCGATTAGGTTTAACAACACAGCTAAACGGTTAGGATTAACCACACAGCTGCCCGGTTAGGTTTAACCACACAGCTACCCGGTTAGGTTAAACAACACAGCTACCCGGTTAGGTTTAACATCACAGCTACCCGGTTAGGTTTAACAACACAGCTATCCGGTTAGGTATACCAACACAGCTACCCGGTTAGGTTTAACTACACAGCTACCCGGTTTGGTTTAGCAACACGGCTACCCGGTTAGGTTTAACAACACGACTACCCGGTTAGGTACCCGGTTAGGTTTAACAACACAGCTACCCGTTTAGGTTTAGCAACACTGCAACCCGGTTAGGTTTAACAATACAGCTACCCGGTTAGGTTTAACAACACAGCTACCCGGTTAGGTTTAACAACACAGCTACCCGGTTTGGTTTAACAATACAGCTACCCGGTTAGGTTTAACAACACAGCTACCCGGTTAGGTTTAACATCACAGCTACCCGATTAGGTTTAACAACACAGCTAAACGGTTAGGATTAACCACACAGCTGCCCGGTTAGGTTTAACCACACAGCTACCCGGTTAGGTCAAGACAGCTACCCGGTTAGGTTTAACATCACAGCTACCCGGTTAGGTTTAACAACACAGCTACACGGTTATGTTTAATAACACAGCTACCCGTTTAGTTTTAGCAACACTGCTACCCGGTTAGGTTTAACAATACAGCTACCCGGTTAGGTTTAACAACACAGCTATCCGGTTAGGTTTAACATCACAGCTACCCGGTTAGGTTTAACAATACAGCTACCCGGTCAGGTAAACAACACAGCTAAACGGTTAGGATTAACTACACAGCTACCCGGTTTGGTTTAGCAACACGGCTACCCGGTTAGGTTTAACAACACGACTACCCGGTTAGGTACCCGGTTAGGTTTAACAACACAGCTACCTGTTTAGGTTTAGCAACACTGCTACCCGGTTAGGTTTAACAATACAGCTACCCAGTTAGGTTTAACAACACAGCTACCCGGTTAGGTTTAACAACACAGCTACCCGGTTAGGTTTAACATCACAGCTACCCGGTTAGGTTTAACAACACAGCTACACGGTTATGTTTAATAACACAGCTACCCGGTTAGCATTACCAACACAGCTGCCCAGTTAGGTTAAACAACACGGCTACCCTGTTAGATTTAACAACACTGCTACCTGTTTAGGTGTAACAACACGGCTACCCGGTTTGGTTTAGCAACACAGCTACCCAGTTAGGTTTAACAACACGACTACCCGGTTAGGTACCCGGTTAGGTTTAACAACACAGCTACCCGGTTTGGTTTAGCCAACACTGCTACCTGGTTAGGTTTAACAACACCAGCTTCCCGGTTAGGTTTAACAACACAGCTACCCGGTTCGGTTTAACAACACAGCTACCCGGGTTTGGTTTAGCAACACGGCTACCCGCGTTAGGTTTAACAACACGACTACCCGGTAGGTACCCGGTTAGGTTTAACAAGACAGCTAACCCGTTTAGGTTTAGCAACACTGCTACCCGGTTAGGTTTAACAATGCAGCTTACCCGGTTAGGTTTAACAACACAGCTACCCGGTTAGGTTTAACATCACAGCTACCCGGTTAGGTTTAACAATACAGCTACCCGGTCAGGTTTAACAACACAGCTAAACGGTTAGGATTAACCACACAGCTGCCCGGTTAGGTTTAACCACACAGCTACCCGGTTAGGTTACAACAGAGCTACCCGGTTAGGTTTAACATCACAGCTACCCGGTTAGGTTTAACAACACAGCTACACGGTTATGTTTTAATAACACAGCTTCCCGGTTAGCATTACCAACACAGCTGCCCGGTTAGGTTAACAACACGGCTACCCTGTTAGATTTACAACACTGCTACCTGTTTAGGTGTAACAACACGGCTACCCGGTTAGGTTTAACAACACGGCTACCCGGTTAGGTTTAACAACACAGCTACCCGGTTTGGTTTAGCAACACGGCTACCCAGTTAGGTTTACACACGACTACCCGGTTAGGTACCCGGTTAGGTTTAACAACACAGCTACCCGGTTAGGTTTAGCAACACTGCTACCCGGTTAGGTTTAACAACACAGCTACCCGGTTAGGTTTAACAACACAGCTACCCGGTTAGGTTTAACATCACAGCTACCCGATTAGGTTTAACACACAGCTACCCCGGTCAGGTTTAACAACACAGCTACGCGGTTAGGTTTAACAACACAGCTACCCGGTTAGGTTTAACTACACAGCTACCCGGTTTGGTTTAGCAACACGGCTACCCGGTTAGGTTTAACAACACGACTACCCGGTTAGGTACCCGGTTAGGTTAAACAACACAGCTACCCGGTTAGGTTTAACATCCCAGCTACCCGGTTAGGTTTAACAACACAGCTACCCGGTTAGGTTTAACAACACAGCTACCCGGTTAGGTTTAACTACACAGATACCCCGTTTGGTTTAGCAACACGGCTACCCGGTTAGGTTTAACAACACGACTACCCGGTTAAGTACCCGGTTAGGTTTAACAACACAGCTACCCGGTTAGGTTTAGCAACACTGCTACCCGGTTAGGTTTAACAATACAGCTACCCGGTTAGGTTTAACAACACAGCTACCCGGTTAGGTTTAACATCACAGCTACCCGATTAGGTTTAACAACACAGCTAAACGGTTAGGATTAACCACACAGCTGCCCGGTTAGGTTTAACCACACAGCTACCCGGTTAGGTCAACACAGCTACCCGGTTAGGTTTAACATCACAGCTACCCGGTTAGGTTTAACAACACAGCTACACGGTTATGTTTAATAACACAGCAAACCCGTTTAGTTTTAGCAACACTGCTACCCGGTTAGGTTTAACAATACAGCTACCCGGTTAGGTTTAACAACACAGCTATCCGGTTAGGTTTAACATCACAGCTACCCGGTTAGGTTTAACAATACAGCTACCCGGTCAGGTTTAACAACACAGCTAAACGGTTAGGATTAACTACACAGCTACCCGGTTTGGTTTAGCAACACGGCTACCCGGTTAGGTTTAACAACACGACTACCCGGTTAGGTACCCGGTTAGGTTTAACAACACAGCTACCTGTTTAGGTTTAGCAACACTGCTACCCGGTTAGGTTTAACAATACAGCTACCCAGTTAGGTTTAACAACACAGCTACCCGGTTAGGTTTAACAACACAGCTACCCGGTTAGGTTTAACATCACAGCTACCCGTTTAGGTTTAACAACACAGCTACACGGTTATGTTTAATAACACAGCTACCCGGTTAGCATTACCAACACAGCTGCCCAGTTAGGTTAAACAACACGGCTACCCTGTTAGATTTAACAACACTGCTACCTGTTTAGGTGTAACAACACGGCTACCCGGTTTGGTTTAGCAACACAGCTACCCAGTTAGGTTTAACAACACGGCTACCCGGTTAGGTACCCGGTTAGGTTTAACAACACAGCTACCCGGTTTGGTTTAGCAACACGGCTACCTGGTTAGGTTTAACAACACAGCTACCCGGTTAGGTTTAACAACACAGCTACCCGGTTTGGTTTAGCAACACGGCTACCTGGTTAGGTTTAACAACACAGCTACCCGGTTAGGTTTAACAACACAGCTACCCGGTTAGGTTTAACAACACAGCTACCCGGTTTGGTTTAGCAACACGGCTACCCGGTTAGGTTTAACAACACGACTACCCGGTTAGGTACCCGGTTAGGTTTAACAACACAGCTACCCGTTTAGGTTTAGCAACACTGCTACCCGGTTAGGTTTAACAATGCAGCTACCCGGTTAGGTTTAACAACACAGCTACCCGGTTAGGTTTAACATCACAGCTACCCGGTTAGGTTTAACAATACAGCTACCCGGTCAGGTTTAACAACACAGCTAAACGGTTAGGATTAACCACACAGCTGCCCGGTTAGGTTTAACCACACAGCTACCCGGTTAGGTTTAACAACAGAGCTACCCGGTTAGGTTTAACATCACAGCTACCCGGTTAGGTTTAACAACACAGCTACACGGTTATGTTTAATAACACAGCTTCCCGGTTAGCATTACCAACACAGCTGCCCGGTTAGGTTAAACAACACGGCTACCCTGTTAGATTTAACAACACTGCTACCTGTTTAGGTGTAACAACACGGCTACCCGGTTAGGTTTAACAACACGGCTACCCGGTTAGGTTTAACAACACGGCTACCCGGTTTGGTTTAGCAACACGGCTACCCGGTTAGGTTTAACAACACGGCTACCCGGTTAGGTACCCGGTTAGGTTTACAACACAGCTACCCGGTTAGGTTTAGCAACACTGCTACCCGGTTAGGTTTAACAATACAGCTACCCGGTTAGGTTTAACAACACAGCTACCCGGTTAGGTTTAACATCACAGCTACCCGATTAGGTTTAACAACACAGCTACCCGGTCAGGTTTAACAACACAGCTACGCGGTTAGGTTTAACAACACAGCTACCCGGTTAGGTTTAACTACACAGCTACCCGGTTTGGTTTAGCAACACGGCTACCCGGTTAGGTTTAACAACACGACTACCCGGTTAGGTACCCGGTTAGGTTAAACAACACAGCTACCCGGTTAGGTTTAACATCCCAGCTACCCGGTTAGGTTTAACAACACAGCTACCCGGTTAGGTTTAACAACACAGCTACCCGGTTAGGTTTAACTACACAGATACCCCGTTTGGTTTAGCAACACGGCTACCTGGTTAGGTTTAACAACACGACTACCCGGTTAAGTACCCGGTTAGGTTTAACAACACAGCTACCCGGTTAGGTTTAGCAACACTGCTACCCGGTTAGGTTTAACAATACAGCTACCCGGTTAGGTTTAACAACACAGCTACCCGGTTAGGTTTAACATCACAGCTACCCGATTAGGTTTAACAACACAGCTAAACGGTTAGGATTAACCACACAGCTGCCCGGTTAGGTTTAACCACACAGCTACCCGGTTAGGTTAAACAACACAGCTACCCGGTTAGGTTTAACATCACAGCTACCCGGTTAGGTTTAACAACACAGCTACACGGTTATGTTTAATAACACAGCTACCCGTTTAGTTTTAGCAACACTGCTACCCGGTTAGGTTTAACAATACAGCTACCCGGTTAGGTTTAACAACACAGCTATCCGGTTAGGTTTAACATCACAGCTACCCGGTTAGGTTTAACAATACAGCTACCCGGTCAGGTTTAACAACACAGCTAAACGGTTAGGATTAACTACACAGCTACCCGGTTTGGTTTAGCAACACGGCTACCCGGTTAGGTTTAACAACACGACTACCCGGTTAGGTACCCGGTTAGGTTTAACAACACAGCTACCTGTTTAGGTTTAGCAACACTGCTACCCGGTTAGGTTTAACAATACAGCTACCCAGTTAGGTTTAACAACACAGCTACCCGGTTAGGTTTAACAACACAGCTACCCGGTTAGGTTTAACATCACAGCTACCCGGTTAGGTTTAACAACACAGCTACACGGTTATGTTTAATAACACAGCTACCCGGTTAGCATTACCAACACAGCTGCCCAGTTAGGTTAAACAACACGGCTACCCTGTTAGATTTAACAACACGGCTACCTGGTTAGGTGTAACAACACGGCTACCCGGTTTGGTTTAGCAACACGGCTACCCGGTTAGGTTTAACAACACGGCTACCCGGTTAGGTACCCGGTTAGGTTTAACAACACAGCTACCCGGTTTGGTTTAGCAACACGGCTACCTGGTTAGGTTTAACAACACAGCTACCCGGTTAGGTTTAACAACACAGCTACCCGGTTAGGTTTAACAACACAGCTACCCGGTTAGGTTTAACAACACAGCTACCCGGTTAGGTTTAACAACACATCTACCCGGTTAGGTTTAACAACACTGCTACCCGGTTAGGTTTAACAACACAGCTACCCAGTTTGGTTTAGCAACACGGCTACCCGGTTAGGTTTAACAACACTGCTACCCGGTTAGGTACCCGGTTAGGTTTAACAAAACAGCTACCCGGTTTGGATTAGCAACACGGCTACCCGGTTAGGTTTTACAACACAGCTAACCGGTTAGGTTTAACAACACAGCTACCCGGTTAGGTTTAACATCACAGCTACCCGGTTAGGTTTAACAACACAGCTACCCGGTTAGGTTTAACATCACAGCTACCCGGTTAGGTTTAACATCACAGCTACCCGGTTAGGTTTAACAATACAGCTAACCGGTTAGGTTTAACAACACAGCTAAACGGTTAGGATTAACCACACAGCTGCCCGGTTAGGTTTAACCACACAGCTACCCGGTTAGGTTAAACAACACAGCTACCTGGTTAGGTTTAACATCACAGCTACCTGGTTAGGTTTAACAACACAGCTACCCGGTTAGGTTTAACAACACGACTACCCGGTTAGGTACCCGGTTAGGTTAAACAACACAGCTACCCGGTTAGGTTTAACATCACAGCTACCCGGTTAGGTTTAACAACACAGCTACCCGGTTAGGTTTAACAACAAAGCTACCCGGTTAGGTTTAACTACACAGATACCCGGTTTGGTTTAGCAACACGGCTACCCGGTTAGGTTTAACAACACGACTACCCGGTTAGGTACCCGGTTAGGTTTAACAACACAGCTACCCGGTTAGGTTTAGCAACACTGCTACCCGGTTAGGTTTAACAATACAGCTACCCGGTTAGGTTTAACAACACAGCTACCCGGTTAGGTTTAACATCACAGCTACCCGATTAGGTTTAACAACACAGCTAAACGGTTAGGATTAACCACACAGCTGCCCGGTTAGGTTTAACCACACAGCTACCCGGTTAGGTTAAACAACACAGCTACCCGGTTAGGTTTAACATCACAGCTACCCGGTTAGGTTTAACAACACAGCTATCCGGTTAGGTATACCAACACAGCTACCCGGTTAGGTTTAACTACACAGCTACCCGGTTTGGTTTTACAACACGGCTACCCGGTTAGGTTTAACAACACGACTACCCGGTTAGGTACCCGGTTAGGTTTAACAACACAGCTACCCGTTTAGGTTTAGCAACACTGCTACCCGGTTAGGTTTAACAATACAGCTACCCGGTTAGGTTTAACAACACAGCTACCCGGTTAGGTTTAACATCACAGCTACCCGGTTAGGTTTAACAATACAGCTACCCGGTCAG
This sequence comes from Lota lota, assembly GCA_026745465.1. Taxonomy (NCBI): domain Eukaryota; kingdom Metazoa; phylum Chordata; class Actinopteri; order Gadiformes; family Lotidae; genus Lota; species Lota lota. Next base: position 77,670 of record JACYXH010000317.1, on the reverse strand, counting down.
GTTTAACAACACAGCTAAACGGTTAGGATTAACTACACAGCTACCCGGTTTGGTTTAGCAACACGGCTACCCGGTTAGGTTTAACAACACGACTACCCGGTTAGGTACCCGGTTAGGTTTAACAACACAGCTACCTGTTTAGGTTTAGCAACACTGCTACCCGGTTAGGTTTAACAATACAGCTACCCAGTTAGGTTTAACAACACAGCTACCCGGTTAGGTTTAACATCACAGCTACCCGGTTAGGTTTAACAATACAGCTACCCGGTCAGGTTTAACAACACAGCTAAACGGTTAGGATTAACCACACAGCTGCCCGGTTAGGTTTAACCACACAGCTACCCGGTTAGGTTTAACAACACAGCTACCCGGTTAGGTTTAACATCACAGCTACCCGGTTAGGTTTAACAACACAGCTACACGGTTATGTTTAATAACACAGCTACCCGGTTAGCATTACCAACACAGCTGCCCGGTTAGGTTAAACAACACGGCTACCCTGTTAGATTTAACAACACTGCTACCTGTTTAGGTGTAACAACACGGCTACCCGGTTAGGTTTAACAACACGGCTACCCGGTTAGGTTTAACAACACGGCTACCCAGTTTGGTTTAGCAACACGGCTACCCAGTTAGGTTTAACAACACGACTACCCGGTTAGGTACCCGGTTAGGTTTAACAACACAGCTACCCGGTTTGGTTTAGCAACACTGCTACCTGGTTAGGTTTAACAACACAGCTACCCGGTTTGGTTTAGCAACACGGCTACCCGGTTAGGTTTTACAACACAGCTAACCGGTTAGGTTTAACAACACAGCTACCCGGTTAGGTTTAACATCACAGCTACCCGGTTAGGTTTAACAACACAGCTACCCGGTTAGGTTAAACAACACAGCTACCCGGTTAGGTTTAACCACACAGCTACACGGTTAGGATTAACCACACAGCTACCCGGTTAGGTTTAACCACACAGCTACCCGGTTAGGTTTAACAACACAGCTACCCGGTTAGGTTTACCAACACTGCTACCCGGTTAGGTACCCGGTTAGGTTTAACAAAACAGCTACCCGGTTTGGTTTAGCAACACGGCTACCCGGTTAGGTTTTACAACACAGCTAACCGGTTAGGTTTAACAACACAGCTACCCGGTTAGGTTTAACATCACAGCTACCCAGTTAGGTTTAACAACACAGCTACCCGGTTACGTTAAACAACACAGCTACCCGGTTAGGTTTAACCACACAGCTACACGGTTAGGATTAACCACACAGCTACCCGGTTAGGTTTAACCACACAGCTACCCGGTTAGGTTTAACAACACAGCTACCCGGTTAGGTTTAACAACACAGCTACCCGGTTAGGTTTAACAACACAGCTACCCGGTTAGGTTTAACAACACAGCTACCCGGTTAGGTTTAACAACACAGCTACCCGGTTTGGTTTAGCAACACGGCTACCCGGTTAGGTTTAACAACACGACTACCCGGTTAGGTACCCGGTTAGGTTTAACAACACAGCTACCCGGTTAGGTTTAGCAACACTGCTACCCGGTTAGGTTTAACAATACAGCTACCCGGTTAGGTTTAACAACACAGCTACCCGGTTAGGTTTAACATCACAGGTACCCGATTATGTTTAACAATACAGCTACCCGGTCAGGTTTAACAACACAGCTAAACGGTTAGGATTAACACCACAGCTGCCCGGTTAGGTTTAACCACACAACTACGCGGTTAGGTTTAACAACACAGCTACCCGGTTAGGTTTAACTACACAGCTACCCGGTTTGGTTTAGCAACACGGCTACCCGGTTAGGTTTAATAACACCACTACCCGGTTAGGTACCCGGTTAGGTTAAACAACACAGCTACCCGGTTAGGTTTAACATCACAGCTACCCGGTTAGGTTTAATAACACAGCTACCCGGTTAGGTTTAACAACAAAGCTACCCGGTTAGGTTTAACTACACAGATACCCGGTTTGGTTTAGCAACACGGCTACCCGGTTAGGTTTAACAACACGACTACCCTGTTAGGTACCCGGTTAGGTTTAACAACACAGCTACCCGGTTAGGTTTAGCAACACTGCTACCCGGTTAGGTTTAACAATACAGCTACCCGGTTAGGTTAAACAACACAGCTACCCGGTTAGGTTTAACAACACAGCTACCCGGTTAGGTTTAATATCACAGCTACCCGGTTAGGTTTAACAACACAGCTAAACGGTTAGGATTAACCACACAGCTGCCCGGTTAGGTTTAACCACACAGCTAGCCGGTTAGGTTAAACAACACAGCTACCTGGTTAGGTTTAACATCACAGCTACCTGGTTAGGTTTAACAACACAGCTACCCGGTTAGGTTTAACAACACAGCTACCCGGTTAGGTTTAACAACACAGCTACCCGGTTAGGTTAAACAACACAGCTACCCGGTTAGGTTTAACCACACAGCTACACGGTTAGGATTAACCACACAGCTACCCGGTTAGGTTTAACCACACAGCTACCCGGTTAGGTTTAACAACACAGCTACCCGGTTAGGTTTAACAACACAGCTACCCGGTTAGGTTTAACAACACAGCTACCCGGTTAGGTTTAACAACACAGCTACCCGGTTAGGTTTAACAACACAGCTACCCGGTTAGGTTTAACATCACAGCTACCCGGTTAGGTTTAACAATACAGCTACCCGGTTAGGTTTAACAACACAGCTGCCCGGTTAGGTTTAACCACACAGCTGCCCGGTTAGGTTTAACCACACAGCTACCCGGTTAGGTTAAACAACACAGCTACCTGGTTAGGTTTAACATCACAGCTACCTGGTTAGGTTTAACAACACAGCTACCCGGTTACGTTTAACAACACAGCTACCCGGTTAGGTTTAACTACACAGCTACCCGGTTTGGTTTAGCAACACGGCTACCCGGTTAGGTTTAACAACACGACTACCCGGTTAGGTACCCGGTTAGGTTTAACAACACAGCTACCCGGTTAGGTTTAGCAACACTGCTACCCGGTTAGGTTTAACAATACAGCTACCCGCTTAGGTTTAACAACACAGCTACCCGGTTAGGTTTAACATCACAGCTACCCGATTAGGGTTAACAATACAGCTACTCAGTCAGGTTTAACAACACAGCTAAACGGTTAGGATTAACCACACAGCTGCCCGGTTAGGTTTAACCACACAACTACGCGGTTAGGTTTAACAACACAGCTACCCGGTTAGGTTTAACTACACAGCTACCCGGTTTGGTTTAGCAACACGGCTACCCGGTTAGGTTTAACAACACGACTACCCGGTTAGGTACCCGGTTAGGTTAAACAACACAGCTAACCGGTTAGGTTTAACATCACAGCTACCCGGTTAGGTTTAACAACACAGCTACCCGGTTAGGTTTAACAACAAAGCTACCCGGTTAGGTTTAACTACACAGATACCCGGTTAGGTTTAACAACACAGCTACCCGGTTAGGTTTAGCAACACTGCTACCCGGTTAGGTTTAACAATACAGCTACCCGGTTAGGTTTAACAACACAGCTACCCGGTTAGGTTTAACATCACAGCTACCCGGTTAGGTTTAACAATACAGCTACCCGGTTAGGTTTAACAATACAGCTACCCGGTTAGGTTTAACAACACAGCTACCCGGTTAGGTTTAACATCACAGCTACCCGGTTAGGTTTAACAATACAGCTACCCGGTTAGGTTTAACAACACAGCTAAACGGTTAGGATTAACTACACAGCTACCCGGTTTGGTTTAGCAACACGGCTACCCGGTTAGGTTTAACAACACGACTACCCGGTTAGGTACCCGGTTAGGTTTAACAACACAGCTACCTGTTTAGGTTTAGCAACACTGCTACCCGGTTAGGTTTAACAATACAGCTACCCAGTTAGGTTTAACAACACAGCTACCCGGTTAGGTTTAACATCACAGCTACCCGGTTAGGTTTAACAATACAGCTACCCGGTCAGGTTTAACAACACAGCTAAACGGTTAGGATTAACCACACAGCTGCCCGGTTAGGTTTAACCACACAGCTACCCGGTTAGGTTTAACAACACAGCTACCCGGTTAGGTTTAACATCACAGCTACCCGGTTAGGTTTAACAACACAGCTACACGGTTATGTTTAATAACACAGCTACCCGGTTAGCATTACCAACACAGCTGCCCGGTTAGGTTAAACAACACGGCTACCCTGTTAGATTTAACAACACTGCTACCTGTTTAGGTGTAACAACACGGCTACCCGGTTAGGTTTAACAACACGGCTACCCGGTTAGGTTTAACAACACGGCTACCCAGTTTGGTTTAGCAACACGGCTACCCAGTTAGGTTTAACAACACGACTACCCGGTTAGGTACCCGGTTAGGTTTAACAACACAGCTACCCGGTTTGGTTTAGCAACACTGCTACCTGGTTAGGTTTAACAACACAGCTACCCGGTTTGGTTTAGCAACACGGCTACCCGGTTAGGTTTTACAACACAGCTAACCGGTTAGGTTTAACAACACAGCTACCCGGTTAGGTTTAACATCACAGCTACCCGGTTAGGTTTAACAACACAGCTACCCGGTTAGGTTAAACAACACAGCTACCCGGTTAGGTTTAACCACACAGCTACACGGTTAGGATTAACCACACAGCTACCCGGTTAGGTTTAACCACACAGCTACCCGGTTAGGTTTAACAACACAGCTACCCGGTTAGGTTTACCAACACTGCTACCCGGTTAGGTACCCGGTTAGGTTTAACAAAACAGCTACCCGGTTTGGTTTAGCAACACGGCTACCCGGTTAGGTTTTACAACACAGCTAACCGGTTAGGTTTAACAACACAGCTACCCGGTTAGGTTTAACATCACAGCTACCCAGTTAGGTTTAACAACACAGCTACCCGGTTACGTTAAACAACACAGCTACCCGGTTAGGTTTAACCACACAGCTACACGGTTAGGATTAACCACACAGCTACCCGGTTAGGTTTAACCACACAGCTACCCGGTTAGGTTTAACAACACAGCTACCCGGTTAGGTTTAACAACACAGCTACCCGGTTAGGTTTTACAACACAGCTACCCGGTTAGGTTTAACAACACAGCTACCCGGTTAGGTTTAACTACACAGCTACCCGGTTTGGTTTAGCAACACGGCTACCCGGTTAGGTTTAACAACACGACTACCCGGTTAGGTACCCGGTTAGGTTTAACAACACAGCTACCCGGTTAGGTTTAGCAACACTGCTACCCAGTTAGGTTTAACAATACAGCTACCCGGTTAGGTTTAACAACACAGCTACCCGGTTAGGTTTAACATCACAGGTACCCGATTATGTTTAACAATACAGCTACCCGGTCAGGTTTAACAACACAGCTAAACGGTTAGGATTAACACCACAGCTGCCCGGTTAGGTTTAACCACACAACTACGCGGTTAGGTTTAACAACACAGCTACCCGGTTAGGTTTAACTACACAGCTACCCGGTTTGGTTTAGCAACACGGCTACCCGGTTAGGTTTAACAACACCACTACCCGGTTAGGTACCCGTTAGGTTAAACAACACAGCTACCCGGTTAGGTTTAACATCACAGCTACCCGTTAGATTTAACAACACAGCTACCCGGTTAGGTTTAACAACACAGCTACCCGGTTAGGTTTAACTACACAGATACCCCGTTTGGTTTAGCAACACGGCTACCCGGGTTAGGTTTAACAACACGACTACCCGTTAGGTACCCGGTTAGGTTTAACAAGACACAGCTACCCGGTTAGGTTTAGCACACTGCTACCCGGTTAGGTTTAACAATACAGCTACCCGTTAGGTTTAACAACACAGCTACCCGGTTAGGTTTAACATCACTGCTACCCGATTAGGTTTAACAACACAGCTAACGGTTAGGATTAACCACACAGCTACGCGGTTAGGTTAAACAACACAGCTACGTACCCGGTTAGGTTTTAACATCACAGCTACCCGGTTAGGTTTAACAACACAGCTACACGGTTTATGTTAAATAACACAGCTACCCGTTTAGGTTTAAGCAACACTGCATACCCGGTTAAGTTTAACAATACAGCTACCCGGTTAGGTTTAACAACACAGCTACCCGGTTAGGTTTAACAACACAGCTACCCGGTTAGGTTAACAACACTGCTACCCGGTTAGGTTTAACAACACAGCTACCCGGTTTGGTTTAGCAACACGGCTACCCGGTTAGGTTTAACAACACTGCTACCCGGTTAGGTACCCGGTTAGGTTTAACAAAACAGCTACCCGGTTTGGTTTAGCAACACGGCTAACCGGTTAGGTTTTACAACACAGCTACCCGGTTAGGTTTAACAACACAGCTACCCGGTTAGGTTTAACAACACAGCTACCCGGTTAGGTTTAACAACACTGCTACCCGGTTAGGTTTAACAACACAGCTACCCGGTTTGGTTTAGCAACACGGCTACCCGGTTAGGTTTAACAACACTGCTACCCGGTTAGGTACCCGGTTAGGTTTAACAAAACAGCTACCCGGTTTGGTTTAGCAACACGGCTACCCGGTTAGGTTTTACAACACAGCTAACCGGTTAGGTTTAACTACACAGCTACCCGGTTAGGTTTAACTACACAGCTACCCGGTTTGGTTTAGCAACACGGCTACCCGGTTAGGTTTAACAACACGACTACCCGGTTAGGTACCCGGTTAGGTTAAACAACACAGCTACCCGGTTAGGTTTAACATCACAGCTACCCGGTTAGGTTTAACAACACAGCTACCCGGTTAGGTTTAACAACACAGCTACCCGGTTAGGTTTAACTACACAGATACCCCGTTTGGTTTAGCAACACGGCTACCCGGTTAGGTTTAACAACACGACTACCCGGTTAGGTACCCGGTTAGGTTTAACAACACAGCTACCCGGTTAGGTTTAGCAACACTGCTACCCGGTTAGGTTTAACAATACAGCTACCCGGTTAGGTTTAACAACACAGCTACCCGGTTAGGTTTAACATCACTGCTACCCGATTAGGTTTAACAACACAGCTAAACGGTTAGGATTAACCACACAGCTACGCGGTTAGGTTAAACAACACAGCTACCCGGTTAGGTTTAACATCACAGCTACCCGGTTAGGTTTAACAACACAGCTACACGGTTATGTTTAATAACACAGCTACCCGTTTAGGTTTAGCAACACTGCTACCCGGTTAGGTTTAACAATACAGCTACCCGGTTAGGTTTAACAACACAGCTACCCGGTTAGGTTTAACATCACAGCTACCCGGTTAGGTTTAACAATACAGCTACCCGGTCAGGTTTAACAACACAGCTAAACGGTTAGGATTAACCACACAGCTGCCCGGTTAGGTTTAACCACACAGCTACCCGGTTAGGTTTAACAACAGAGCTACCCGGTTAGGTTTAACATCACAGCTACCCGGTTAGGTTTAACAACACAGCTACACGGTTATGTTTAATAACACAGCTTCCCGGTTAGCATTACCAACACAGCTGCCCGGTTAGGTTAAACAACACGGCTACCCTGTTAGATTTAACAACACTGCTACCTGTTTAGGTGTAACAACACGGCTACCCGGTTAGGTTTAACAACACGGCTACCCGGTTAGGTTTAACAACACGGCTACCCGGTTTGGTTTAGCAACACGGCTACCCAGTTAGGTTTAACAACACGACTACCCGGTTAGGTACCCGGTTAGGTTTAACAACACAGCTACCCGGTTAGGTTTAGCAACACTGCTACCCGGTTAGGTTTAACAATACAGCTACCCGGTTAGGTTTAACAACACAGCTACCCGGTTAGGTTTAACATCACAGCTACCCGATTAGGTTTAACAACACAGCTACCCGGTCAGGTTTAACAACACAGCTACGCGGTTAGGTTTAACAACACAGCTACCCGGTTAGGTTTAAATACACAGCTACCCGGTTTGGTTTAGCAACACGGCTACCCGGTTAGGTTTAACAACACGACTACCCGGTTAGGTACCCGGTTAGGTTAAACAACACAGCTACCCGGTTAGGTTTAACATCACAGCTACCCGGTTAGGTTTAACAACACAGCTACCCGGTTAGGTTTAACAACACAGCTACCCGGTTAGGTTTAACTACACAGATACCCCGTTTGGTTTAGCAACACGGCTACCCGGTTAGGTTTAACAACACGACTACCCGGTTAGGTACCCGGTTAGGTTTAACAACACAGCTACCCGGTTAGGTTTAGCAACACTGCTACCCGGTTAGGTTTAACAATACAGCTACCCGGTTAGGTTTAACAACACAGCTACCCGGTTAGGTTTAACATCACAGCTACCCGATTAGGTTTAACAACACAGCTAAACGGTTAGGATTAACCACACAGCTGCCCGGTTAGGTTTAACCACACAGCTACCCGGTTAGGTTAAACAACACAGCTACCCGGTTAGGTTTAACATCACAGCTACCCGGTTAGGTTTAACAACACAGCTACACGGTTATGTTTAATAACACAGCTACCCGTTTAGGTTTAGCAACACTGCTACCCGGTTAGGTTTAACAATACAGCTACCCGGTTAGGTTTAACAACACAGCTACCCGGTTAGGTTTAACATCACAGCTACCCGGTTAGGTTTAACAATACAGCTACCCGTTCAGGTTTAACAACACAGCTAAACGGTTAGGATTAACTACACAGCTACCCGGTTTTGTTTAGCAACACGGCTACCCGGTTAGGTTTAACAACACGACTACCCGGTTAGGTACCCGGTTAGGTTTAACAACACAGCTACCTGTTTAGGTTTAGCAACACTGCTACCCGGTTAGGTTTAACAATACAGCTACCCAGTTAGGTTTAACAACACAGCTACCCGGTTAGGTTTAACATCACAGCTACCCGGTTAGGTTTAACAATACAGCTACCCGGTCAGGTTTAACAACACAGCTAAATGGTTAGGATTAACCACACAGCTGCCCGGTTAGGTTTAACCACACAGCTACCCGGTTAGGTTTAACAACACAGCTACCCGGTTAGGTTTAACATCACAGCTACCCGGTTAGGTTTAACAACACAGCTACACGGTTATGTTTAATAACACAGCTACCCGGTTAGCATTACCAACACAGCTGCCCGGTTAGGTTAAACAACACGGCTACCCTGTTAGATTTAACAACACTGCTACCTGTTTAGGTGTAACAACACGGCTACCCGGTTAGGTTTAACAACACGGCTACCCGGTTAGGTTTAACAACACGGCTACCCGGTTTGGTTTAGCAACACGGCTACCCGGTTAGGTTTAACAACACGGCTACCCGGTTAGGTACCCGGTTAGGTTTAACAACACAGCTACCCGGTTTGGTTTAGCAACACGGCTACCTGGTTAGGTTTAACAACACAGCTACCCGGTTAGGTTTAACAACACAGCTACCCGGTTAGGTTTAACAACACAGCTACCCGGTTAGGTTTAACAACACAGCTACCCGGTTAGGTTTAACAACACAGCTACCCGGTTAGGTTTAACAACACTGCTACCCGGTTAGGTTTAACAACACAGCTACCCGGTTTGGTTTAGCAACACGGCTACCCGGTTAGGTTTACCAAAAATGCTACCCGGTTAGGTACCCGGTTAGGTTTAACAAAACAGCTACCCGGTTTGGTTTAGCAACATGGCTACCCGGTTAGGTTTTACAACACAGCTAACCGGTTAGGTTTAACAACACAGCTACCCGGTTAGGTTTAACATCACAGCTACCCGGTTAGGTTTAACAACACAGCTACCCGGTTAGGTTTAACATCACAGCTACCCGGTTAGGTTTAACATCACAGCTACCCGGTTAGGTTTAACAATACAGCTACCCGGTTAGGTTTAACAACACAGCTAAACGGTTAGGATTAACCACACAGCTGCCCGGTTAGGTTTAACCACACAGCTACCCGGTTAGGTTAAACAACACAGCTACCTGGTTAGGTTTAACATCACAGCTACCTGGTTAGGTTTAACAACACAGCTACCCGGTTAGGTTTAACAACACAGCTACCCGGTTAGGTTTAACTACACAGCTACCAGGTTTGGTTTAGCAACACGGCTACCCGGTTAGGTTTAACAACACGACTACCCGGTTAGGTACCCGGTTAGGTTTAACAACACAGCTACCCGGTTAGGTTTAGCAACACTGCTACCCGGTTAGGTTTAACAATACAGCTACCCGGTTAGGTTTAACAACACAGCTACCCGGTTAGGTTTAACATCACAGCTACCCCATTAGGTTTAACAATACAGCTACCCGGTCAGGTTTAACAACACAGCTAAACGTTTAGGATTAACCACACAGCTGCCCGGTTAGGTTTAACCACACAGCTACGCGGTTAGGTTTAACAACACAGCTACCCGGTTAGGTTTAACTACACAGCTACCCGGTTTGGTTTAGCAACACGGCTACCCGGTTAGGTTTAACAACACGACTACCCGGTTAGGTACCCGGTTAGGTTAAACAACACAACTACCCGGTTAGGTTTAACATCACAGCTACCCGGTTTGGTTTAACAACACAGCTACCCGGTTAGGTTTAACAACACAGCTACCCGGTTAGGTTTAACTACACAGATACCCGGTTTGGTTTAGCAACACGGCTACCCGGTTAGGTTTAACAACACGACTACCCGGTTAGGTACCCGGTTAGGTTTAACAACACAGCTACCCGGTTAGGTTTAGCAACACTGCTACCCGGTTAGGTTTAACAATACAGCTACCCGGTTAGGTTTAACAACACAGCTACCCGGTTAGGTTTAACATCACAGCTACCCGATTAGGTTTAACAATACAGCTACCCGGTCAGGTTTAACAACACAGCTAAACGGTTAGGATTAACCACACAGCTGCCCGGTTAGGTTTAACCACACAGCTACGCGGTTAGGTTTAACAACACAGCTACCCGGTTAGGTTTAACATCACAGCTACCCGGTTAGGTTTAACATCACAGCTACCCGGTTAGGTTTAACAACACAGCTACCCGGTTAGGTGTAACAACACAGCTACCCGGTTTGGTTTAGCAACACGGCTACATGATTAGGTTTAACAACACGGCTACCCGGTTAGGTACCCGGTTAGGTTTAACAACACAGCTACCCGGTTAGGTTTAACAACACAGCTACCCGGTTAGGTGTAACAACACAGCTACCCGGTTTGGTTTACCAACACGGCTACATGATTAGGTTTAACAACACGGCTACCCGGTTAGGTACCCGGTTAGGTTTAACAACACGGCTACCCGGTTAGGATTAACAACACGGCTACCCGGTTAGGTTTAACAACACAGCTACCCGGTTAGGATTAACAACACGGCTACCCGGTTAGGTTTAACAACACAGCTACCCTGTTAGATTCCGTTGTTGTGATTGTAGAAGTTGTAAAAATGATACAGGAAATACAATATGCAAAAACGATCGGTTTTGGTATTAGTATCTGTGATACCAGCCTGGTTTTTACTTTGTATCGGATCGGAAAGGAAATAAGTGGGATCGCACCATCACTACTTCGTGCTGCTTCACTCTATGTGCACGCCCAATTAATGCTTTTCTCCTCACAGGCTATAGAATTGCTGAGTGCAGAGAAATACTGCGTGCGAGTGCAGCAAAAGGGCTCAACAATAATGTGCGACTGATGTGTTAGTTGTGTGTGCGCCCCAGGCCATTTTTGCTCGCGATTTTTGGCAGTCATGGTCCTTGCAATAATTATTTGTGTGCACAAATGCTCGCGAGTTTTGGCAGTTAACTCGGTGAGTTAACTCACCTCCTTTTATATGCATATTGCCACCTACAGGTGTATGCATCCCCATTTTACATACCTTTTTATTTTTTTATGGATCAGCTGCGGTACACATTGGACAAAACTCTACGATATCCACAAATGGGTTTAGAGGAGTTCATATGTCATAATCTGTTTTGAATGTGAGTTAAAAATTTGTATTTGTGGATCGTAATTGCAAAGTACTAGTACAAAATATTTGTGGATCGCGGTACACGCAACGTGAATCGTCTTCTGTGGGTTGCGCATTTTCAAATACAATCTTGCGCATTCACATTTTACAGATCAGCAGTGGCACATGTTGCACAAAAATCCACAAAGATAATTAAGTGCCAAAAATTAAGAGCCATGCGATCCACAATTGTGTAAAAGTGAGTGTGGATTAAATTGTACATGACACAAGCGAAAATTGTGTATTTGCTGATCGCGAAATATCCCCGTGGATCAACTTGGATGAGACACAAGTAAAAAAAAAAAAGTGTTTTTGTGGATCGTGAAATATCCGTGTGGATATTATTTCACAAAGATCAACTACCAAATATTTGTGGATCGCAGTACACGAAACGTGAATCACCGTGTGTTGGTTACGCATAAGAAAGTCCAATAAATAATGTGATGTGCTTACATGTGCTCAGATTATTGCCCATTCATAACCATGTGGCCAAAATGAAAATGGTAAGGCATTGGTCGGTATATATTTTGAGAAGTATCTTCCATGAGAGATCATTAATTACACACATTTAGATGTTGCTTCAAATCCCCCTCCCCCCCAAAAAAAGAATCAAAGAACTGAGATATAAACCCCAGAAAAAAGTATTTCGCCCACCCACGTTGTTGGTTCGCTCTATAATGACGTCATTCGTCTCTAACGGTAGGGTCCTCGACATTTCTAACGGTTGAAACCTCCCCTTAGCCAATGGCGTGCCAGCTCAAGACTCTCAAATGTTCCCGCAGAGAATGGGCGGGTCTTCTTCCTGCCAGTCAGTGTCCTTCCCTTCCAGCCTCAGCTAGTATTAGCTCCAACAACGTGATTAGAGCTGCGATAAGGAGGCTTACGGCGGAGGAGTGGAAGTCTCTGAGTTCACGGGAATCTGAAAACATACAATAAAGGTAGGATCTCAAACTTGGTTTTCGATCACCTTTCCGGGGTGTCGCCTTGCATTCCAGTTTATTTAACAAAGTTGTGGGGATCCAAGTAGTAGCTAGGTGTTGGCCGAAACGGGATCGAAGCGTCGCTTGACGGGACAGATTTGTGCGTTTTTCAACTTGTAGCGTGTTTCGCGGAATTCCCAGTGATCGGTCGAGTTGCGGGACATGGCTGTTGGATTTGTGGAAAAGTGTTCCCAAACTATTCACAGGGTTCTCCCCCAGACCGAGTGTCGCTTGCATTCCGACAATGTCAACGTTTTTTTTTTTATTATTATTAATCTAGCAAACAAGTAACGTTGGGCGTTTTTGTGACCGGTCCTATATGTCCCACTGTTTAAACCTCGGTGTCGTCTCGATACCTCGGTGTCTTCAAGCGGAATCATACGTGGCCTGTTCCTTTTTTGTTTGCTTGTTTCTACACACAGTCTCTACGTGAACCTGTTAGGCCAGTTTTGGAACGACTACCCTCGGATGTTTCGACCGACCTTTCGCTTTGAGACGCGAGGATAGGAAACGACATTGCCCGTACGTGAATTCCTTGCCGATTGTGAATGTGTTATAGTAGTGATCACGTCATGCATTGTCTATTGGGTGAAACAGTCCCCTGTCCCGGGGACATTCCTTTCTCTCCCCACCACACCCTTCCTTGTTCGGCTTGTCCACGACAAGCGATCAGACCTTCACGCCTCGTAACCAAAAAGCATCTGCCCAAAACAGTGTATCTGCCCCAAGACCTTCGGGCTTTACCGCACCATAAAGTATACGTACGTGTTTGTGATTTTTGCACTGCGCCTCAACTCGACCACGCCTTCTTTTTTTTCTACATTATAACGTGCCCATAGTGGCTGAGGCGATCACATGTGCATGAATCAAGATTGTCCTCCTGCCTCTGCCCCCCCCCCCCCCCCCCCCCCCCCCCCGCCCGTTCGTCTGGACGCACTACAAGAGGAGAGCCACTTTATATGTATGATGTCATTGCATTTGAACAGCTGAGGGCCAACCAAGCAGTTCACACGGTGTGTGTGTGTGTGTGTGTGTGTGTGTGTGTGTGTGTGTGTGTGTGTGTGTGTGTGTGTGTGTGTGTGTGTGTGTGTGTGTGTGTGTGTGTGTGTGTGTGTGTGTGTGTGTGTGTGTGTGTGTGTGTGTGTGGGGACAGGCGTACTTCCGTTGAGGGAATTCACATCAGTTTACATTATCTTAAGTCTCATCTATTGATCTGATTCCTTTCTTTAAAAGAGGATCGAATCTGCATTTCCATCGTTCCATCTTGACACTGAGATTGGACACACACACACACACACACACACACACACACACACACACACACACACACACACACACACACACACACACACACACACACACACACACACACACACACACACACACACACACACTCCTCCTACCCTTAGTCATGGTACTTTAGAGAGTTGAAGGTGTGTCTTATTTGTTTCGTGATGCAGATTGTCTCAATAGTACAAAAGACCGTAGGAATTCCCCATGTCTCAGGTCGGCCTATACCTTACAATCTGGTGCTGTGGTTAGGTCAGAGGGTAAGGACAACAATGTGTAACAAGTGCAGCTGAAATCACATTATTTTTTAAACAACAAAATGAAAGGGAAACCTGCTCCCAACACCTTTTCACTGGTTCCAAGACACTTAGTCATTAATATATTTTGGTGTTTCCCCCACAACTCGTTTTGACAGCTACGCCGTGAGGATCGCCCTTGTATGTTATTTTCACAGATGGAACAGGCGATATTAGTGTGTGTGTGTGTGTGTGTGTGTGTGTGTGTGTGTGTGTGTGTGTGTGTGTGTGTGTGTGTGTGTGTGTGTGTGTGTGTGTGTGTGTGTGTGTGTGTGTGTGTGTGTGTGTGTGTGTGTCGTGTAGACTGTGTGTTAGCCGTGTTATGTAGCATGCGTTTGTCTATTGTGTGGCCTGGTTGTGTTGTCACTTTAAAACGTGTTTCAGTGGGAACGCCGGGCACAGAACATTAGCTCCCTAATGGTGACATCACGCTGCAACACAGGAAGTGAGAGTGAAGGGTGGAGAACAGGAGGAGGACAGGCAGAATGGATTGATAGAGTTGGATGAGAGGAAGGAAAGTGGGAAAAAATAAGTTAAGAAAATGATTTAAGAAATGTGTGTTGAAGCTGTCGTGTAACTCAGTTTTCCTCTTGAAGTCGCCCCATGACTAATTCATTCATTTAACTGATTCATAGTCCATAAATAATTTTCTTAACTGTAATGCAGGTCTCGCTTTGATTTGACATTTGCTTCACATGCGGCACCTCTCTGATTATCTCGCCTGTGTTCTAAATCTGCCTCTCCATCTCCCATTCTGTCTGTCTGTGAGCTGCAGCGAAAGCTTTGGATAAATCTCGATATTTCCTCTCGGCTTCACTTCTGCGAGCTCAGCTAAGCAATGTGATGAATCGGGCCGGGGGAGTCTCACTGGCTCTGCCCTATTTCAGGTTTCTGACTTCTCTGTTTTGGTTGGTTGCTTCCCCTCCTTAATATATCGACACCGGTTAGCAGCTGGAACTGCGGCTCAAGTGAAACCTGGATTGTTGTATAACCTCGTCGTGTCATTGCTAACAATCCTCCTAAGACAATAGGGAGGGACAGCCCCATAATATTCCTGGAGAACGTCCAACTGAAGGAATAAGGATGGATCTGTGAGGCCCTTTTCTTGGTCAGTCGTTCAGTTGGGTTTCAAGTTCTTGTCTTAAGGCACCATTTCACTGTCTACATTTCACCACGTGGTTCCCAGGTCAGAGTGCTGACATCATTATGCTCCCATTGGAAGGAAAACTGACCTGTTGTTCTCTTTTCACTTTTTGAAAGACCACACATTACAACACATCCGGCAACTAGCGTGAATAGGTTATACGTTTGAATATGTGTTGTGCAAAGCTGTCGAACTACAGTAGAGTAATGTCATCTATAATAACTACATAATGTGTCATGTAATTCCATGCAGTCGGTCCACCTTCCTCGAAAGGGATGTTTTACTTGGATGGAAGAATCGGGAATAGATAAAGGTGTGTGTGCGGGCGACATTCCTCAAATCCCATATCGCTTAATTTGACCCCGGGATGAGGGCGTGTGTTTCCTTGTGACCTTTCAGTGAACCGTTGTTACTGAGAAGTATCACCCCGTTAGCTGCCGTTACTAATTTGAAATAACCAATGTGGTTTATGTTCCCCCTCCCAACTCTTATCTTTTGAGTCATGTGATCATTTAGTTTTAAATCAGGGTTTCAACCTACTACAAATGGGTATTTTCTTCCCATTTGAAAGTCATGTCCCCAAGAAGGCTGTTTGTAGGCCCTCTTGCAGTCGGGACGCTTTTAATTGGTGCCTCACACAGATTGGCCATTAACATGTAAATGGCTTCAGTGTTTATTATAAAGTACTTGTTATTTTGTCCTTATAATATTTTTTATAGACACTTCATCCCTTATGTCAAATGGTTCACTAGGAATTTGTTTAGCAGACGATTTTGTTAGGGCAATGAAAATACATAAAATCTCTGTTTATGACGTTTTTTCCTTCTATATAAATATTTAACAGAATAGATTATCGTGTTACTGGGGTGTGTTAAATACTTCTCAGAGTCTTGTTCCTGGGAGTGTTGATACGTGGTTGATACTGACATCCTTTTAACTTCCGACAATGATATTTCCACACCTGCTAACATTAGCCTAACTAATGTCTGGGCTAATGTTTCACCAGTATGAGTTCACCGGGACCTGCCTTGGAGAAGTGGGTGTGGGTGGCAGAGGAATGAGAACTTTGTCCTTTACTTAACACCACGTGGCAGGAGCAAATATTATGCAAGATGTGGCAGCTACTCCACAAAACACTCACACACTTAAAAGTTAAAACACATTGTTTTACACAGTGGTGTGTGTGTGTGTGTGTGTGTGTGTGTGTGTGTGTGTGTGTGTGTGTGTGTGTGTGTGTGTGTGTGTGTGTGTGTGTGTGTGTGTGTGTGTGTGTGTGTGTGTGTGTGTGTGTGTGTGTGTGTGTGTGTGTGTGTGTGTGTGTGTGTTGTAAATTGTGGCTATTTGTCGCCAGCTATCGCAGTGAACAGGTGACTCCCTCCAGAAACCATGAGAGCAACCTTGCCTGATTTAGCGGTTGGGTGTGTGTGTGTGCTTGTGAAGTACATTGACACTAGCTCGAGATTGTGTTATATTTGAAAAATGGTCTACTAATACTAGAATTGTAGTCGCTTGAAGTAGGGAATTCAAGGATACAAATACACCCTTGAAACACTTTTTTTTTTTTCATTGAACAACATTGTGTGTGAATGTGAAGGAGGACTGGGTGCAGTATAGCGATGCCACAACAGACTTCTCCGTAATAAAACAAACCTGGGCCAAGGGGACATTTCTGCAAACTCATGATGAGGTATTCATGTGTTTCCTTATGAGATGTCATGTGTGCGTACACACACACACACACACACACACACACACACACACACACACACACACACACACACACACACACACACACACACACACACACACACACACACACACACACACACACACACACACACACACACACACACACACACACACACACACACACACACCATGTAGAAAAGCCAAATTTCTCCAGACTCTGGACTTGGTGTTCAGCTTATTTCTCCAGCTACCACTCCCAGCCCAGGGGCAGGGACCAGCATGGATCTGTCTGCACCTGGACCATGTCCTTCTATCACTCTTGTCCAAGCTCTCTCTCTATCAATGTAATCGTGATGATGATAAATCAACCGTAACCTGAATAATATCATATACTTTTTTTTTAAATATATATTTAAAGAAGGAAAACAATTCTCTAGAACGGTTATCTTTTAATTTGTGTATTGATGTTGATATAAAATGGATCCATTTAATACAACTGCTGTTATTATCATACCATTATTGTCCTACAGACGATGCACCAACAAACGCAACCGTTCTATTCATGTGTGCTTGGTTTCTTTTCAGATGGCAGCCATCAGGAAGAAGCTGGTGATTGTAGGGGATGGAGCCTGCGGGAAGACCTGTCTGCTCATCGTCTTCAGTAAGGACCAGTTCCCAGAGGTCTACGTCCCCACAGTGTTTGAGAACTACATCGCAGACATTGAGGTTGACAGCAAACAGGTAATTCCATGCCTGGTTCTGTTTATTCCTGGGTTGTGCCTCTGAGAAGACTTTTATTTAGAGCAAATGGTACTTGTGTACGTTCCCCTTAACAATTGAGCGTAATGGCTGCTTCTCTTAACAATGGGCACTATAAAATAAAAATGTTGCTCATTGTGTTCAATGTCAATCTTCCACCAGTGGCTTTCTCCAGTGGCTACATTCAAGGAAGAAAGGAGATGGGAGGAGAGACTAGTTTGGCTATAACTAAAGACTACAATAGTGAACAGGAACCTTTTTTTTTTTTACCTTTTTCCTATCTCCCTGTCTTTGTCAAAACACCCACAGACAAAATAAATATCGGAGATCCCCCGCACCTTACACACAGGCAGAAAGTCGGGTTGAAAAACAACAACCAGGAAGCATTTCATTTGAAGGACAGGTGGAATAAGTGCCTGGATGGAGAGAGAGAGGAAATGGTCAATATTGTGTTGCGCTAGAGCCAAGGTATGCTTGTAAGGAACCACAGGTCCCAAGCCAACAACAGGAAATGGCATGTCACTAGTTTCCTGCACAAGGATAGACTCTACCCCTCTCTCCCTCCCAACCCCTTCATCGTGAGCAGTACCTCAGTTCCTGTTTTCTGTACTGTGCTGCAGAAATTCAGGTCAGCTCACTCCACCACAGAAGCTTTCGCATTTATGCAGGTCTAACCACATCTCTGGGACTTCATTATGAGAAGTTGATTTGAGGACTGTAGTTTATCTGTTCAGAGAATTTAGTCATTTTTCTCGAATCACGTCCTCTCTGAACATTAGCCATTCTTCGGATTCTAAATTAGGGTTTCTCATGGCCCTCCTTCATGTCAGTTGTAGTGAGGCCAACTAGCACAATCAGGCAGATTGTATTGTGTGCCATTTTAATAGTGGCACATTGCAATGTACAAAAACAAATGGCACTCAGTGCCTCTGTGAGTGAAGCTTCACGGTGGTAATACAATGCCAGCACCACTAACAAGATCTACAGTGGGCTAGCTTAGCTCCATCCCGCTATGCCGCGGTCTGGGTTTTAATCTTCTCCAATTTGGCACAACCCACTTCAGGTTAGACCCACAACCGGGTCTAAACAATCGACTTATTGAAGCTGACTGCAGTCAATGATAAAATGGGGTGTGTTGCTCAGAATGCTATCAAACCTCAGTCCCCATAAGGGTAGTCTACACACACCCACAAGCTCTTGTGGTTTAGGCCACCAGGTTAAATGTAAGCCACACAATACAGAGTTGTACAGAACCAGAACCAGTCTAGTGTTGTGCATTCCTCAGCAGCTCTGAGAACGTATCCCGGTGCTATGCTACCTGGAGGAGAACTGGATTAATCCAAATCCAGCTTTTCCATATTTCTTTACAAAGCAGTTTATTATTCTCCCCTCGTTCTATCTCCCTTCCTATTTTTCATCATGAATTGAACATTTTCTTCCCATTTATTTATTAGGTGGAGCTTGCATTATGGGATACAGCAGGTCAAGAGGACTATGACAGGCTGAGGCCCCTCTCCTACCCTGACACTGATGTTATCCTTATGTGCTTCTCCATCGATAGTCCCGACAGTTTAGGTAAGACTTCGTTGAAGGACTTTTTGAATTTGGATGTTTCTATATAGCAGCACATTTGGCCACTGGTGAATATTGCCTATTTTAACCGAAGGTCAAACTTCTAATGGCATACAGAGCAGAAGTTACTCTTTTATTAGCCTTTGTCACCTAATGGCACCACCCAGGGTTTAAAACCTTGTTTAATGTGCAGTTTTCATTCAGGGAAACTTAAAAATGTTACGACTAAAGAATTATATTACACCGGAGAAATCGTCACAATGATTTGAAGATTGTAAAGGGAAAACAAAACGACATAATTAACGAACTACAATTCCTGGAGTTATGTCTTTGGGCACAGAGTTTTTCATGTCAGATCCACAGTCTTTCCCTCTGAGGAACCCTGTGCCCAGGGCACTTTCCCACAGCCTTTTGATGAGGCCACGCAAGAAGTCGAATTCCAAGTCCATCTCTACATGTCGTCTCCTTGCGGCTAGTCGGCCAGAGCAGACCGAAGTCATCAATCCTTCAACATCCTTCTCTAATGGAGAAGGGAGGGCGCTCGTAACCCTCCTTCTAGGACAGAACTGTATATTTCTGCCAAGGCTGTGAGTGGATCGGCATGAGAACTCTGTGGTCCTTGTTTGCTTGCAGAAAACATACCCGAAAAATGGACGCCCGAAGTGAAGCATTTCTGCCCCAATGTCCCGATCATCCTGGTGGGCAACAAGAAAGACTTGAGGAACGATGACCACACGCGCAGAGAGCTGGCCAAGATGAAGCAGGTGTGTATCACTGTTGTAGAAGCTATTCAAAACAATCAGCATTGTCATAAGGTGGCTCCACACCTTTTTGAATAACTTTTAAATGACGTAGGTGGATGTTTGTTGAACCACACTGGCCCACTCCTAGAAACGAGGGTTGTATAGATAACCTTATGCCGAGTCAGAGTTACGGCTGAATCTATTTAAAACCAGAGATCGAAACCAATAACTGAGATATATATATATATATATATATATATATATATAATCGATACGGCTGTCAAAAAACAATATAGCCTAGACAAAGTGGGAGCATTTTTCCTCTGCCTCTGCAGTGTGTGAATGTGACCCACCGCTCTCATGCCAAAAGTTCCTATCACCTGACTAATTCAAGCTGTTTCATGTGTAAACAAAATGTTGGACACAATTTACAATGCACTAACCGAGAACATTGGATTTGATAAAAGCAGCGAGTGAAATGTGAGCAAGACGACTGCAGTGTCGTGCAAAACTACAATGAAAGGAACCAGTGGTACCACTACCGTTCATCTTCGAAGGCAGCATGGTATTGAAAGGTCAAAAAGGCTACTAATGTAAGCACAAGTTCCACACAACCCAAAGGAAGTAATGGTAACAATATAAGTGCTCGTCTCAACCCTTCCCGGGTGACAACAATG
This sequence comes from Lota lota, assembly GCA_026745465.1. Taxonomy (NCBI): domain Eukaryota; kingdom Metazoa; phylum Chordata; class Actinopteri; order Gadiformes; family Lotidae; genus Lota; species Lota lota. The sequence continues at coordinate 56,548 of JACYXH010000317.1, read as the reverse complement.
ACTCAGAGAGAGAGAGAGAGAGAGAGAGAGAGAGAGAGAGAGAGAGAGAGAGAGAGAGAGAGAGAGAGAGAGAGAGAGAGAGAGAGAGAGAGAGAGAGAGAGAGAGAGAGAGAGAGAGAGAGAGAGAAGAGAGAGAGAGAGAGAGAGAGAGAGAGAGAGAGAGAGAGAGAGAGAGAGAGAGAGAGAGAGAGAGAGAGAGAGAGAGAGAGAGAGAGAGAGAGAGAGGCCTGCCTATGTCAACCATTAAAGCTAGGGAAGGTAATTTATTTCAGAAGTATTTTGTCATATTTGCTGAAATTCTCTTTACATCCCGACAAAAAAAATAATACCCACCTACCTGCACACACTGCTCATGACCGAAGTCTTCCACAAGGCTAGGCAGACATGTTTCTAAAGCAAGCTATTTGTGTGTTTTGGCGGAGTGGCTTCAGAGGGAGGTCTGAAGGGAGGGATGGATACTTTCAAAATGTAGCTGACTCTGGCTGGTTTTTCCAAATTGCCTGCCCTAGCTTTTAAATCGAAACCTTTTTTATTTATCTCCACCAATCTCCCAGGAGCCAGTGAGGCCGGAGGAGGGCAGGGACATGGCAAACCGCATCAGTGCCTTCGGCTACCTGGAGTGCTCGGCCAAGACCAAGGACGGTGTGCGCGAGGTGTTTGAGATGGCCACTCGGGCGGCACTGCAGGTTCGCAAGCGCAAGAAGAGGGGCGGCTGCGTGCTACTGTGAAGCGGGGAGGAGCCTAACTACCTCCCACCCCCCCGCCCTAAAAGTGGAGGGGGGGTACAAGTGCAACCTTTCGGAAAGATGAAACCTTTATACCAACGGTTCTGGTGGACTGTATTTCCATAAGGACACACCAATAACACGCCACGGCAAATTGAGACTGACACACTTGTTGAAAACCGTAACAGATCAGCCTTTTACTGTCTCCATTTCCCTTTGCTCTCTCATTTTCTTCTCGTTTACCGTCTTTCTGTGTTTTTTCCTTCACAAACACACCAGCCTGTGTACGTGAGGGGCCAGCCCCCTCCTCCTGTGTGTATGAGTGTATGTTTTCTATTTATGTGTATAATCATGACATATATTTTCAACTGGCCAACGGCTTCTGTGTTGATTGTTTACAGATAGGGGGCTAAGGGCTTGCGTTTTCCAAAGGGCCAACTACTCGTGGAAAGCACGTTCACATAAAACACTACTTTAGATTCAACGTAAATGGGAAGCATCCTGTTAAAAGCACATGCTTCACGCAACGCTGATCTGCCATCTCGTGTCCATGTCTCGCCTGCTTTGGTTAGTTTCCATCTATTTGCCATACAACACCACTTATAATATGACATGACATTTTTAACTAACAATACTTCATAGTGGTTAGTTGCATTATATTAGTCTATATATAAAATAACTGCAGCATTTCTGTGTCGATGGGGCTCAGACGGCAGGTTGACTTGGTTCCTACCAAATTGTTAAGACACATAGGGCTTAATGTCCAAAACCAATACTCTACATAAAGCAATACTGGCCAATGCTCAGTGGGCACTATATGTCTGACCTCCATTTCATAGATACCTTATGCAGTCCTAATGAGTGAAATCATGCTCTATTCTGCTTTCCATAGTCACAGACAGGTATTAGGCAACATTACAAATGCAGAGTTGCAATTAAATACTTTAGGTTTTTGTTGATCAGAGCTCAAGAACGCCAACCTTAAACAGTGCTACTCTAAATGGCAAACAGCTGAATTAATTTTGGCTTAGGTTATTTAATATATGTGCCATTTTGGAACTGTAATGACAGCTTTGTAAATAGATGAACATGTAAACATTCCTTAAGACCAACAGAGCTATTCTATACCTACAGAGTTATTTTTACTATTCAACATGATTCAACATTCAAATCCTTCAGTGCAGCAATGTAATGAATCATGACATGGTCTTCATATGCTTAATATGCATCACAGCTTTAAGTACTTTGTGATCAATCAATCCATCAGTGATATGTCCAAGAACAACCTCCAATGCATGTACACTTAATGGCCTAACATGGTGAGAGTGGATCTATTCTGCCAGTAACCGTTAAAAGCAACAGCTTTACCAATACCTCGCCAGTGCTTAAGTGGTCTCTTAAGATCTAGTCAGAAAGCATGGGTCAAGGGACCTCCTATCTGTCATTTCCCAGAGTATCCGCCACAAACACTCAAAACAAGACGCTGACTTAATGATGGTTTTACAAACCGGACTGGGGCCCGCGTTCAGTGTCTAAATGAGGAAAGTACGCTAATAAAGTATTTTTGAAATGCAAAATAACCGAGTGATGCACTTTTCACTTTCACATCCCCATTAAGAAACTATATGTTGAGCTCCGTGGTAGAAAATGAAAGATGTTCATGCAGAATGGAAACGGCGACTATCAAGAAAATGCATTCTTTATCACATTGTTATAAATGTACTTAAATTAAACATTACAGTAGGCACAGCATTAAGGCACATTTTTCCCTGAGTACTCATCTTTTATGTGAGTACTGTAAAACAAGAACTAGAAAAATATTCCAAGATCAAAAGTTTTTTCTTTGACAAAATAATGACAACCAAGCAATTGAAGGACACACCATGTCCAGGTAGAACTTTCTATCAGATTACTATTTAAAACCAATATACCATAACCCATAACGTGTTTTAGCTTGTAGTTGAACCAAAATGTAAAATTCCTTTTCCAGAATGATTGATTGAGGAGTCGTCACCGTGAACTTAAACATCCAGCAATAGTCTGCCGAAATGGTCCAGAAAACAATGAATGGATGAATCGTCCCAGGCCTTTCATCACAGCTCGTTCCTCCACTCTAGGTGCAGCTGCTGCTGAAGGGGGCTCTCTCCTGTCTCTTCTGTCTCCCCTGGGGGGCGGGGGGGGGGGGGGGGGGGGGGGGGGGGGGGAGATGACACAATGGAGAGGAGGTGAGTGTGGGCGGGAGGGGTGTAGTGTTTATTTGTGTGCCTGTGTTTTGGGGGGAAGGTTATCTGCAGACTGGTGCATGGCTGGATAACAGGAGGCACCAGGCCCATACAAGGCCATAGTCAGGCTACAGCAGATGGTGGTTCTTTGATGCTACCTTGCCAAAATATCACTTGTGTAAACCGTTAATACCCATATTTATTTACTGATATATAAACATATTCACTTCTAAAGATGAACATAAAATCAATCCTAAATTATCTAACATAAAAACATTATACCCAAGTTTAACCATAACGCAATACCATAAACCTTTATAAATGTACTCCATCTCTGTTGTAGTACTTACATATAACCCTTTTTACCACTCTCAAACACATCTAACAATTATGTCGTGATGCATGGGTATAACTGTCATTGTATGTGTTTATTCTGACAATTAAAAAAAGAGTAAAAGCCACCGGGTGTAAGGAAGAAGTCAGGACTTCTGTGCGGTGGGGCTTAGCTATGCTGCTGATATGATTGGCACATTTAGCCATAAGCCACCGCCCACCTGATATCCAATCCTAGCTTGGATAACAGCTTACAGTGAATTCAGATACATAGCATTGAGGAGCTGAACTTGCTCAAGGATGCCTACGGCTAGGCTGTGGACACTGGGGATCGAACCCGGTACCTTCCCGCTGGGAGTCGAACCCCCCGTCTATCTGCCCCAGCTACTGCCTGCAACATGGGGGCACTGATGCTTGTGTGCATAATACCTTGGGGTTCGATGCTTGGCCATAGGGCGGTGAGTCTGGCCACCACATCCTCCTCTTCCTCTGTGTGCAAGAAACCAGTGTAGCCACCGTTGTCTTTACAGTACTCGATAAAGCTAGAGATGGAGGAGGAGAAACAGACAAGTGAATAAGTACTAACAACAACTAGCTTTGCACAGCTGAACCCAGACACCCGAAGGAATGTCAGCAGACAAACATTCCCTTTTCATTGTTCCATTCATAAATTATCTAGGGTTAGTTTGTTTCTGCAGCTCGTATACTCTCTCCTTTTTAGTTCCAAACAGTGATTCATAGCAAGACACCCACCTGTTCCAAACCTGGTCTGTACTGAGCACTCTGGGGTTTCCCACCATGATCAGCAGGGCTTTGGCACGAGTCACTGCAACATTAAATCTCTGTCCAAAGCAACAAACAAAAGTATCCATAGATGACCTTGATGTGTGTGTGTGCTTATTTGCAGCACACTTCTGTACCCATGTACAACGTATTCATTTATGAGTTCGTTTTTGTGCTTTGTATTAAACAGGGTCCAAAATGTACTTTTAGAATTTTGCCCAAAAATGTATTTTGAGGCGGTGAGTTTACCGGCCAAGTTATTGTTTTTAATAAATATACATTTATACAGTTGTTTGGCGAATGGTCAACTCTATCTGCCATTGGCTGACGGCAGGTGTTCATTTTGGACTGTTTACATAAGTGTGTTTGTAAGGCACCTTCTCGTTCTTGACGAAGCCCAGGGTGAATTGCTGGTCCAGCTCTGTGTACTTGGGGCTGCTGCGCACCGTAGACACCAGGATCACCATCCTCTCCTGTCCTTGGAACTCCTCCACGGACCCCACCTGACACGAGACACACTGTAACGAGCCGCTTGTGAAAACGCACAATCATCGTTTTATTATCTGGAAATAATTCTGCCTCCCACCTTCAAGTATTTTGTGAGCTGGATGTTTGGCAGCTCTTTCTCCAATATCTGAAGGCCCTTACGGATCTTTAACACCTGTTATTCAGGGGGGGGGGAAAGGTTGTTTTTTATTTTCAGCATGCCTTTCACGACATGAACAAATCAAGTAAAAGGTGGTGTACTTTTGACCAAAAGTGGGTGCATGCCGTAGCTACCTGTTTCCTGTACGGGGCGATGATGCCAATGTCTTTGGGTGAGACTTTGTAACGGCCCTTCCTCCCGTGACTCTCAAGTAGCTTCTTCACGTACTCCATCAGCTTCTCCACCTCAGCTATGTTGAAGAATGACGGGCTGTTGGCCTCCCGCACATCCTGACCAGTGACCCCATGGAAGATCACCGGGAAGCCCTGTGATGACCCAGTACACGGATGAATGGGAGGTGTGTGTGTGTTGATGTGTGTGTGTGTGTGTGTTTGTCTGTCTTCACTTTAGCCCAACCTTAATACGCTCATACACATTTAGTATTTTTTTTTTTTTGCAATTGTTTAAAGTTTGATTCCTAACATGTGTTCTTACCTGTACATTGTGGTGGGAATTACAAACAAAATAACTCCGTCAATCAGAATGTGATTTTGAATATTGGGATATTCGTTCGTTACGTAGGTAATCAAAACCTTCATTCAGTGTTTGAATGCTTCAGGTTTTTTCTTTTATGAAAATAAATATTTTTTTAATATCTATTGTAGACGGAAAACTGATGACAAAAGGAAATGTACTGTGTAGTAGACAAGGTCATCCTGAGTGCAGACTTCGAAAACTCAGACAATAAGACAAATTACTCATAATGACAGTTCCTCAGTCTGACACCTGAGAAAAAGCACAAGCAAAGCTACAAGCGAAGCTCTCAAATAACAAGCAAAGCATGAACAGAAAACCGGCAACTGACAAGAAGGGACGTCCCACCGGAAAGTGGAGACTCGGTCCCAAATTGGGCATGAAGAACCGGTACACCAGATATTCTGCCCAGCAACTGACAAGAAAACCGTCCCGCCTGGGGGGCGGGAACTCAACACTTAAAAACCCCAACTGGACACTGACATGTGTGTGTTAGCCCAGCGAGGCTCGAGCGAGCTTCGTTGTCTTTCCCTGCGTGGAGAGAACTCGGTACCGAGTAGCTGATAGACCTGTAATATCGTTCTTGTACTATTCTATTGATAGACCTTGTTTTATACTGATTAAAATCACGGGAATCGTCAACTCAATTGGACTGTTGAACTCAATTTTTTACTTAGGAGGGTTCCATATAATTAAAAGCCAACTCGATCATTTTACTAGACAACACTATGCATATTTGCGAACCGCAGGTAGAAGGTTAGGTTACATTTCGTCCAAATATACCAGTGATATCCCAGGGATTAAATACAAATATATATTTAATAGCGCGTTATAGAACATAGAACATTATTGGATTATTATATATTGTACCCATTTTACTTTGTTTGCACTTTGACACCTGGCATCCAGTGTGAGAATCAGCAAGACCGACAGACAGACTTTTAACTAACTGGTTGTAATAATAATAATAATAATATGTATTGCATAGCTTTCTCCCCATGATATGGTTTTCCAGGCGGTGATCTCACTGGTCAGTTGCGGCCATTGAAATAAGAGGCAAGTATGGTTTTAGAAGGGTTAATGATGAATGTATTCAGCAGCTAGTTTCAACGAGGCCAAAAGATACCAAAAAGTTCTACCTACCAATAATAACGGGTTGGTAATTCTATCAACATGAATAGAACAGGTGGCAATGTTTTTTGACCAATTTTCTAAAAACAAAACTATGTGCTTTGTGATAATTGGAAATAGGCCTACTCTCAAAGTATAGAAGGCATAGAAACCTTTGAGGCTACATTGAAGGTCTGCCGTAAACGAGTCAGACTCAGACCTATGAGTGGATCCGAAAGCCACTGGTGTCAACCCAGCAATCCTATGTGATACTGTAGTTGTGCTTTGTGCGTTATTAAAAAAAAAGAAGCACTGTAGAAATGAAAAGGGAAAACGATCGGTTTTCACAGCAGTGGTCTCCGCCGACTTCCATTCAGGCAGGGAAAGATACTCCGTGTGAATTGAAACATATTCAATTATTTCTTCTTAAAACCTAACGAATACTCGTTAGCTTGAAATGATGTATTGGGGCCAGCCCAAGTGTGTGTGCGTGTGAGTTCATTACCATCTTAGGAAGATACTCCCATCTACAGAAGGAGTTGCAGAGGGCTTCGTCAGCACAGACCTGGAGCTCCCCGGCATAGAAGAGGTCATTAGGGATCTTCAGGATGGCAGGATGAGACCTTTAGAAGGAAGGCAAAAGTAGAATAAAAGGAATAGCCAGGGCATATCAAACGCTAAGATAACCCGTGAATAACGGCAATTATAGAAGCTAATGAATAAGACAAACCTGTAGTTGCACAACAACTTTGTTACAAAACGGGGGTCGAAAGCCTCCTGCTTTGAGTCTTCCTCATCTTCATCCCTGACTTTGTCGTTGTCACTGTCTTCCTCATCTCCATGGTCAACAACTATCTTCTGGTACAGAGGCATGGTGGCCATGAGACGTTCCAACAGAGACTTATCTGTCGACAGGAGAATCCAGATTCAATGACAGCTACACAATAACACACACACACACACACATACTGTGGCCCTATAGTTTGAGTGTTAGTGAACGGAAAAAAAGGCAGGAGAGTCAAATGGTAGGGGGTTTGACTCCCAGCCAAAAGATTCTGGGTTCAAACCCCAATGTCAGCAGTCTCTATTTAGGTATCGTTGAACAAAATGCCTAACCCCTACGTGGCACTTTAATAATCTATATGCAGCTATAATTAATAATTTTTGCTATAAAAATATTTGTATAGATTGCAGTTGTCACAGCAGGATGGTTATGCTGACTCCCTGTCGTGGAAATATTAATCGTAATGTTTATATCACATTATATACAAATTATACAAACCTTGATTATATAATTGTATATAATTAATATCAATTGAAAACACATTTGTATACATTCTCCTTGCACCTGGAGATGCCCCACTTCCTCTCTCTGGTTGAAAGGTGTTAAGGTAGTTTCCATTCGCATTGCCACATTTGCATTGCCACTGTAGCCACGAAGTCTGATACGGAGGTCATGCCAATCTCCTGATTCCTTTAGCCGTCTTGCAGCCTTGCAGACGTGTCCACTTCCCCCCATAGGGTATTGCAAATTAACTGTGTCTCTCCCGCCATGGCTGACTTCAGCCCTGGCCAATCCTCAACCCTCAACCCTCCACATGATCACCCCCCCCCCCCCCCCCCCCCCTCCCTTGGTTTACTTTGTTGTTGCAGCTCACGATGTGAACGTTTCCCTGTAAGAATCGTGTGCACCCATTGCCTCATGGAAAATGCTTGGTAAATCGCTGCCTGTATCTTCCCATGATCATGTTCTAGATTAAATCAAATACTTAAAATAAATTACTCCATAACAAGACATCCATGTTGTTCTGTGCTGTGCTGTGTTGTGTCTTCCTTCTCTTGCCCAACCTTCGACCAGTGTCCATACCTCTATCTGTGTCCTTCCAGAAGGCACTGCTACAAATTCCTCTGTGCAAACGCCACCCCTTTACTGCACTTTAAAGGAAAACCTTTCACCTGAACCATATTTTCTTTCAGGATTTTTGGGAGAAATTGGTGCAGCATTGAGCGAGAACTCTGTCCCGTAATCCACGACAAACGTGCTGCAATGTAATCCTTTGGGCCAATAGGATATTTCCTTATTGCCATTCCAATCTCAACTCTCTTTCACCCAAATCGTTTAGATAACACGCTACACTACGCTTTCTGAAGTCCAACACAAAGAACTCTCCTCTCTCCAGCTCTCACTCACGTTTCCACCGTTCTCTTCCTGCAAGAAGTAAACCCTCGCATGACTACTCATTGAGGAGGACTTGGGTTGGACACAATAACAAACGGACCGGGATCAAGCAGAGGAAAACAATAAAGCTAAATTTCTCTGTCGGGGTCCTTACAATAATGGTAGAGTATATTCTGAGGCCCGTCAGTAGCAGAAACGAGTACTCTTAGAGGACGAGCATTAACAGGGCGCTATATCCCCAAAGGATTACATCGCAGCCCGTTTTTGCGGACTATGAGTGCAGCTTCCCCGCTCAATACTGGACCAATTCAACATAATGTTGGCGGCATTAGTCCCTTAGACCCAAAACCATCCGAAAAGAAGGTTTCCTTTAAGCATGTGCTTTTTAAATCCTTTTGTGGTGTTGGGTGTTGCCGGACACTTTTTCAATGCTGACTAAAGGAAAGAATCAACGAATTATGAATGAATTCTTTATTTCACACACTTACCCATGCCATATCGCTGTACCAGGGGGGATCTTAGAATGGGTCCCAGTTGCTTGGGGTCTCCCGCGAGGACCACCTGACCAGACTCTGGCCGGAGGAGGCCTTTGTTCAAAGGTATCAAATATCAATGATCAATAAATGACAGACGCTTTTATCCAAAGCATCTGAGGATGATGTATTGCTAATACATGGATATGCAGCCATATCCACATGATATGATAAATATAAACACACACACAGGGGGGTCAGTACCTGCCAGCGGGATTATGCATTCAGTCTCAACAGCATGTCCTGCCTCGTCGACAAACACATGGCTGAAATGTCCAGTAGGGATTCCCCCTGTGACTAGCCTAACAGATAAAACACAAACATGGTTCATTACATACTCTTGGTTCATTTCCAGGAGGGCCACCCCTTTAAATTTACCTAACAGATAAAACACAAACATGGTTCATTACATACTCTTGGTTCATTTCCAGGAGGGCCACCCCTTTAAATTTACGTAACAGAAACTAAACACAAACATGATTCTTAACATATACTTGGTTAATGGCATATTTCCCAATGAGGAAAGGTTCAGTGAAAGTGTCATTATAACATGTTAGTATTTTCAGTAAGAGTGTAGTTGACATTTGGGGGCTTTGGATTTATACTGGCTGCAATTGCAAATGGTAGAATATGAATTATTAGGTATTCATACAGTATTTGTGGATACCTATTGTTATTGTGGTGGTTCTGTATTATATATTATGTATTATTATTATTTTTATTATCAACGCCCAAACCTCAGCCTGTGACTGGTCAAAAGTGTAAATGTATCCACGGTTAGCAGGTCTTCAAAAGGTTTGGTACCACTTCACCCATAGGGGGCCCTATAATTCGTGGTCACAGTCAAACAATCAGCCCCGCTGCCCGGATGGATGAATATGTCTGAAACTTGGTACACAGGCCTTCTTTTACATGCTGAAAATGTTTTCCTTGTGGACACATAAGATCCATCTGGATCGATTTCTGTACAGTGAAGGTTTTGGGAAAATGAACGCCCAAATGACTTAGCTACACACAATTAGCTACACATGTTCTATGGATGTGTCTGATTGAAAGAAATCATGGAAATTGGAAGATATGGCCGACTTGTGCTTGAATCTAAATATTTTATTTAGCCAACGTTATTATATCAATCACAAGTCCACTTCACAAGGTCCCAGAACATAGAAGACGTCTCTCAAAACAAGTGTACCAAGTTGTGTCGATAGCTCAATTAACGTTAATTTGAATAAATGCTAAGCTAAGTGCTATTGCTCAAAATTGTATATAAACATGATTTACTCGTGTCGGCAGTGTACCTTTAGAAGCTGCGAGCAGCTTGAATCTTTTTATTTTAATTTTTATATTATTAGTCGTAGTAGTAGAAGTAGTAGCAGTAGTAGTGGTGGTAGTAGCAGTAGTAGTAGTATTAGTAGTAGTAGTAGTGGTGGTAGTAGCAGTAGTAGTAGTAGTGGTGGTAGTGGAAGTAGTAGTAGTGGTGGTAGTAGCAGTCGTAGTAGTAGTAGTAGTAGTAGTATAGTAGTAGTAGTGGTGGTAGTAGCAGTCGTAGTAGTAGTGGTAGTAGTGGTGGTAGTAGCAGTCGTAGTAGTAGTAGTAGTAGTAGTATAGTAGTAGTAGTGGTGGTAGTAGCAGTCGTAGTAGTAGTAGTGGTAGTAGTGGTGGTAGTAGTAGTTATTTAGTATTTAGTGTTAACTACCTTCCAGCGGTGCACAGGGTGGTGACAATGATGGTGTACTTTAGCAGGTCTTCTTTTAAGGGGTACATATACACACTGCCTGTGAGGTTACAGCAGGCCTGTGAACACATACACACGTTATACAGTCACACTCCTCCAGACATCACAGCGTGGCTCAGGTAGTACAAGTGATGCAATGTGAGGACAACTGACAATGAACGCAATAAGCAAGTAAGGTAACACTTGATTTCCCTAAATGCAGAAATAAGCGTTTGATGCTGACCATCAGTTCAGCAGGAACTCTCTTTTGGTCCCAGCTGCTGGCGTACATGCGGAACACCTTGCGCTCGTCCACGTGCTCCAGGATCTTCTTACAGAGCAGGTCAGAAGCGCTGTTAGAGGGGGCACAGGCCAGGATGTGGCAGGATGTCTGGGTCTTCTCGATCTGCTTGATGGCTTCCACCACAGTGACCGTTTTACCTGTGCACAAAACACCGTGTTCAGAGGAGAGTTGTGGCTATTGGCATCATCTAATGGTTCAAGCTCGTTCCCAAACACAAGCGACACATTCAAGATCCCCTTGTTAAACTATTTGCTTATCTACAACACGCTCTCTGAATGCCAATCATCATGCACTATGCAATAGACCATGATGATCATGTGGTCAAACATTGTTAATCCTATAAAGCAGAAATGATGTGTTGAATGTGTAGAACCAGACAAAGACAAAGAAATTGTACTAAATCACTCTGCGTAGGACTGCCATCTCGTAGAACTACATGTGCTGTCGGGACTGTAATCCCTACATTGTAGAACACAAAGCAAAAAGAAAACAAGAACAACCAACACAGAACACAGCTCCCTTGAACACGGCACAGGGCACGCACCTGTCCCCGGCGGTCCGAACACCAGGTAGGGAGCTGGTTTAGAGGACCCGGCCACGATGTGCTGTACGGCCTTGTACTGCTCCGGGTTCTCCTCCAGCTTTCTGTCAAACAGCCTATAGCGATAACAAGGTTGTTCAAAGGGTCGAGTATGTAAGAAGGTGATAAGTGGTTTGGTATAGGATAACAATATATGCTAATATACTTCTACTATTCTAGCAATGTATTCAGTTTCTACTTTTCATTTAGTGTGTCTAACCACTCTTCAGTATACTGACATTACTCATGAGATCTAGCTGTAAAACAGGTCACCATGTAATGTTCACAGGTCATCATGTAATGTTCACAGGTCACCATGTAATGTTCACAGGTCACCATGTAATGTTCACAGGTCACCATGATGTGGCGTCTGTAGGTTACCACTGTTTAACGTTTGTAGGTTACCACTGTTTAACATTAAGAGGTTAACACTGTTTAACATTCATAGATTACCACTGTTTAACATTCATAGGTTACCACTGTTTAACATTCATAGGTTACCACTGTTTAACATTCATAGGTTACCACTGTTTAACATTCATAGGTTACCACTGTTTAACATTCATAGGTTACCACTGTTTAACATTCATAGGTTATAATTAGCGAATATTCATAGATCCCCACTGTATAACATTCATATGTTTTTAAGTATAAATAAGCCATGTGTATGATGGGACATTGTGCATTCTTGCTCTCCCGCCTTGGAGTCAGGCTGTACCCAAATTCTTATTAAACTGCTAAAGTGCAAATCTACTTGCCACTGCAACTTCTTGATGCTTCAACTTAGCAACAGAGGTGCGTACGTTGCTTAAGCTGAGGTGATGTAAACATGATAATGATTTTTCTTTTAGGTCTAAGCTACAAAGATCAAACTTCAGTATAAATTCAAGGATGGTTAAGTTTAGGTTATGTTAAATGAGTGTGTATGTTGCCAGGTGTATCTGTTGAGTCTCCCGTTCTACAGGTGTATATATATACGTGTAGCTCATGTTGGTAGAGTATGGCACCAAACAGTAGTAAAATAATAACCTAGTGGTTCAATTCCCCTGGGAGAACAGTTCATATGTTCATGTCCCGCAAGAGAAACTCCCTTACGAGGTAAGTGACACAAACTGTCCTCTTAAGATGCTTTGGATAAAAACACTGCTCATCCTAAATGCAAAAATGCCCAATTGCTGAATCAATCCACTCCCACATTTACTTTCAGGGAAGTACAACCAGAACACCCCCCTTTTGATCCAGTGCCCACCTGAGCGAGGGTAGTTCTGGCTCGGTCTCCAGAGGAGGAGGCCTGATGGGGAACAAAACCCTGCCAAGCCCGTGCTTCGTCGCCAGCTCAGCGGCCCGATGCTGCAGCCGCATGGGCAAACGGCACACGGTGAACTCAACGCTGAACTTCATGCCATCTATGAAGCGATCCAGTAGCCTGTAGTCACGGACAGACACCGTCAAGGGAAACTGTTGTAAATTACGTTAGCATAGGTGGGCCACTGTGAAGTCAGGCCTAGTGCATCTGTGAGCTCATTTCCATTTTAGACCTTTGGACCGTCTTACTTTGAGCTGAAGCCCAGTTTGACCGCTTCCAGATGCAGTGCATGAACGTAGCCACAATACTTCTCCCTGGTTTCCCCTTTTGGACACACCAGGATCTTGTCCCCACACAGAACAGACGGACGGTTCTCAGCCACTCCGGGCACCTGAGGATGACAACATGAGTAAAGATAGCAGCAAGCCTAATTAAGAACAATGAGTCCATGAGTAAGTAAGTGAGCGAGTGCATGGCACGCTCGGAGATAAGATGAGGCAATGTGTGGGAAAGATGGGTCTCTACCTCCAGGACGAGAAGTTTCTTGTTTGTTGGGTCTTTGGACATGGTCGCGTATTCTTTGTCACTGTTGGGGATGTTGTAGCGCTTGATGTCAATCTGCATCTGCAGCTCCTCCAGATAGAGCAGCAGCTGGAACTTCTCACAGTAGTTCTCCATGGTCAAGATGCTGTCCAGCAGGGCCTCTCTACCATGTGTGCTGCATATATACACACAATAGAAAATGTGGTTTGAACCATTTCTTTCTTCAATGTTGGGTGATTTTTGATGGACGAGTTTTTTTGGTGTTTACATTTTTCATGAGTATTATGAATTTGATGTAGAAATCATTAATTTGTTTAAATTGGTTGCGTTACAAAATGCCTTCAATGAAAATATGAAAATGTTTCTCTGGTCAAAATGTAATTACCCTGAATGTATAAATAGTGCTTCTATTTAGACCTGAACCGGTTGTATAAAGTGGTGCTGCCTTGGGTGGAGCCAACACGACTTATCTGACTCGTGTCCTTGACTCATAGTTTCACAGACACAATCACAAGACTCCTTATGAAGTTGACGGAGCCAAATAAATTGAACACATTGCTAGCGAGACTCTTTATCTTGCAGGTAGGTTTTATTGTTATATGGGTATCACAAAACAATACCACTAAGACTAATAAACTATAATAATGAAGTAGTTTGTCATATAATCATATTTATAACATTTGAACATGCAAAGAAAATTAGTTCCTCAAAACAATCTGCCTGGAAACTATGGCTGTTTGTTTGCAGATCGGCTTTGAACAGTTCTTTTTTGTTGGGAGTGTCACACCCTCTCCCGTTCCATCCAATCCCGTCATCTAGTGTCACCCTGCCTCCATTTCCCCACATGATCCCTCTGATTACCAACACCTGCACTCAATTACTAATCACCCCACACAGTACTTAAGCACTGGCTTCTCACATAGCCAGTGCTAGTTCGTTGGTTACCACACACACACACACACACACACACACACACACACACACACACACACACACACACACACACACACACACACACACACACACACACACACACACACACACACACACACACACACACACACACACACACACACACACACACACACACACACACACACACACACACACACACACACACACACACACACACACACACACACACACACACAGGTATCTTCGTCCCCGCCTTTTGATTCCTACTCCTGTTGCCTGCCTGACTCCCCGTTGCCGAGCCTTGTTTTCCTGACCACTTGCCTGTTGCCTAGTCCCTGCCTGCCTGCCTGCCCGTTGCCGAGCCTTGTTTTCCTGACCACTTGCCTGTTGCCTAGTCCCTGCCTGCCTGCCTGCCTCCCCGTTGCCGAGCCTTGCTTTCCTGACCACCCGCCTGTTGCCTAGTCCCTGCCTGCCTGCCTACCTCCCCGTTGCCGAACATTGCCTGCCTGACTACCCCTGCCTGATAAATAAATCCCTTGGCCCCGTTTTTCGTCTCTGCCTGTTCTGTGTCCTGCATTTGGGTCCGCTTGTTCTGTCGTACACACAACAGGGAGGAAATGTGTACAACAAAACAGAGCCTATGTTTCTCTCATTCTGAAGAACGGTGTTCTTCCACTGAAGAACATAATATGTGTAATTCATGGCCCAATTCAAACGGGATAAAAAAATATATATTATCTCGCTGTTGAATACTGTACATATTTCTTTCTGAACCAAGGTCCCGAGGGGGACCGCGAAAGGGGAGGGAAAACGTACCTTCGATCCATCTTCAAATCGGGGTTCTTCAGCAAGTCGATGAGCTGGTTCATGTATGGTGGAATTTTGTAGCTCTTCAGCTCGATCACCGTTTTAAGATGAATCACGGACTGCCTGGTTTTGAGAAAGAGTTTTGAAATTATTTGACCTACAAATCAATCATTGTATTGGGATTAAGCTCTCACAACCCCAATTCCATGAAACAATAGGACGCACAAATGGTGTGTGCTGGTAGTTGTACTTTTCAGGGGGCTGTCCGTCCACAATAGGGCAGGATTCGGAGTGAGGCAGGGCAGAGATGGAGGGGAATCTGTAGGGCGCCACGGGGGCCAGCTCTTTGCCCAAAGAGGTGACCCGGTGCACTTCGATGTAGCGCACAATATGGAAAGCCACAGAGGAGGGCAGCGGGTCGGGTTTGAACTCAAAGGCCAGCGTCGCGGGGTAGAAACCAACCAAGCTTGTGCTGAATAGCACTTGGATCTCATAGTTGTCCCCTGTAGACGCAAACAGGAATGAATACAATTTCAGCGCTCATAATAATAATACCTTTTTTTTTTATTGTAATGTTCACGTGGAAGTGAGAAATACTCTCATCCTTGACATCAGTATTCAAATGTTCAAATGTAAGAACCACTCTAAGTATCCACCCATTTGAGTCTTTTAGCCCGTTTTGCATGTTAGCGTCCTCAAACCCCCACGGTTGCTTTATACGGACGCCGTGCATTTATTCTGGCCTTGCCTGGTGCCAGTGTCAGCGGGCGTGCGCGGGTCACTTTCTGCTCGTCCTCCAGGGTGAAGTCCTGGAGCCAGTTCAACAGGGTGTAGTAGGTGAAATAGACCGCTGTTGTCCCCGCATTCTTCACGCACAGACGCACAACGTGCTGTCAGGAAGAAGCAGAGGTGCTCTGGTGATGTAACATCGTCTCAACAATCGTATGTGATCGCGACGCTGTATTAGCCATGTGAATGTTGTTAGCACAAAATAGTGTCTGTTTAGATGGACAGGATAACGCACTATGTGTATGTGGCTATCAGTGTCGAAAGGAACATCCATTATTATAATGTAGAATATAATATGGTGTCTCGTATTTGTTCACAGTAGCATAACCTATCATCTATGAAGAGCAAGACACTCATAAAAGCAGAAGTAGAGGGCAGGAGTGGTATCTTGCATGTTTTGATGCGTGTCACAAGAAACAACATTTGCATTTAAGTTTTGAATCCTTAATACCTTGTCATCATCCTCCACAAACAAGCAGATTTTCCTGTCTGCGTCTTCATGGTCTGAGCTGATGAGCACGCCATTCTTATCAGAGACGAACTGGGTCCTTTGGGGGTCAGAGGACGATGAACACAGTGTTCGTGAGGAGTATTGCGACAGTGTTCTGTCTTTGTTTGTCTTCTGTACACTTCCTGAAAGCACTGCACTGTAACTAAGGGTATATTATGTGAACACAACAACTACATGGTATTAGAGATAACATGTAGTACTAGGGTAAGGGGTAAATATTCAAAATACATACACAATGCATACATCTGCTGTTTTTCTTACATAGACAAAAAGACAACCACAAAAAAGGTTCCTACTTGTCTTTCGTGAGTTTAACCATGAGTAGGCTAGCCAGTTTTCTCCGGGACTTTGTCCCTGGTACGGGGCACGGGGAGGCCTGCGATGGACCGGGACTAGAGCTTCCATTCTTGAAGGTCCCCGGCTGCTTCATCCGAGATGAATTATGCCACTGATCCCGATCTTGAGACTACAGGAAGTGTTTTATTTTTATTTTTATTAGACAATAGTAGAGGATTACCTTTCCTTAAGTTTAAGCCATTCAAAGATATGCATCAATGCACGGGCCTATTTTATAGTGTCGCTTTTGTCTGAAGAGGGCAGAATGATTGTATATGATATTATTGCTGGGTGCGGATGGATTCATGACGTTTGCATGGCTTTACATCACGCCGTGCTGGTGGACCAGAGGAGCGCACATAAGTACCACATTAAACCTCCCGTCTTTACTTGGGGAAAGTAGATCTCACCTTGGAGTGAAAGCGAACCTTTCCACGGGAGACGGTTGCTTGACATGACACCCTTAGAGCATAAAGCAACGTACTGATGTTTGGACCGTTGGTGTCTTCATTCCTGAAATTACGCCGATACATATTTGCAACATTGAATTCCCTTTTTTTTTCTTCAAAAGTTCAACTAATAGGCCTAGGCTGTAAAGATAACTCACCTGTATCGGAACTCGTTGTTGTAGATGTCTTTTAGTTGATATCTGCCAGTAATCGCGGCTCGCCCCGTCTCTTTTAAGAAGTCATGAAAGTCTAGTCCAAATCGGACGGATTGCGCTATAGTCATTTTCATTGTAACGACCCGCTAAACCTGCTCTCAACGCAACAACTGCAGACACCACTTGAGTGGCAGTGATCTGGGCGCCAGGGTTTTAGGTTTTTAGGCGGTGTCTCGTTGGTAATAAACACACAGGCCGTATCGCCCAGCTTTGGAATAAACGAAACTTACAATCCAGTGAGGGGGCGTGTCCGACAGCTCACGGACATGCGCGTCCCCGATCTGATTCAACCACAATCAGGCAACAATTCGAATCCGAATCCGTGTAAAGGTTCCGTTTTCCTTTCTGAATGCCCACTCTTTCTCGTGTGGCCAAGTATGTCAAAACAAGTCCATTTATGTCAAACAAGATTTTTTTTAATTGTGTGTAGGACGTTGTGTATAATTAGAAATTAGTCAATTTTGACTAATATACAGACACACACATTATTGGGCATTTATGAGTGCAATTATGGTAAAGATGACATTCACATAGCGGATGATAGATATGACCCGAATTTGTTTAAAAGTTATGTTTTCCTTTCTCATGCGGCCAAGTATGTCAAAACAAGAGTCGATTTATATTGAACGTTTTTTATTGTGTGTAGGCCATGAGTAAAATTGCAAAATAGGTCATTATCACTAATATATATATATATATATATATTTATATATATATATTAACCTATATACTAACCTATATATATCCATTCGTCTGCACTATTAATCAAATAAGTCAAATTGTATTTTATGTATCAAGATAGGCCTATATGATTATAATAGTCTCTGAACAATGTGAAGGCCTAATGGCCAGAAAATAATTTTCTCTAAAAAGCTGATGCAACAATGCCAAATAAAATGTAGAGGCGAGAGAGATTCCTTAATAGCATTTTGTGTGGAGAAGGGGTGTGTGTGTGTGTGTGTGTGTGTGTGTGTGTGTGTGTGTGTGTGTGTGTGTGTGTGTGTGTGTGTGTGTCAAATGGTGGTCATGAGACACTATATGTCAAGTCCTTGGAAGGTCTTGGTGTAACCTCCGTTTTCTTTACAGTACTCGATGAACCTACGGAGAGAGCAGAGAAATGACCATCAGTCTAACAATCCTCTAAGGTGTCAGGATTGTGCAAAATACGAACCCAAAAACAGTTAAGTCCAAAATATTTATTTGAGGCAGGGCAAGGCTTCAGCTCAATTAATAACAAAAAATAACTCCTGTTTCTCAGGAGGAATGCAAAAACACAAAAAATCCAAACAAAGAAAAGATCCAGGTCAGGAGCAGTAATGGGGCAGGCAAAGGTCAAAACCGTAGGCAAATCCAAAAAACAGCAGGAATAAGGCAGGCAGGCAGGCAGGCAGGCAGGCAGGCAGGCAGGCAGGCAGGCAGGCAGGCAGGCAGGCAGGCAGGCAGGCAGGCAGGCAGGCAGGGTGAACTGACTAGTTAAGCTAAGAGCAAACAGAAGAACAATCAGACAACATGGCACTGAAAACACAGGACATAAATAGGTTGAGTGATTAGCACAATGACAAACAGGTGAGCAGGAAGAAGGGCGGGAAACAGACAATGGCAGGGTGTACAGGTGAGGGGCGGAGCCAGGGGCACAACAGAAGCAGGCACATGGTGGACAGCAACACAAAATAACCAGCAGGAGGCCACAGAGTCACTGAGTCCCAAAACGGAGGAGCTGACACTGGGGCTCCATTGATCTGCACAGATACACGTTTTTATCTTCTTCTCACTTGTGCCAGATGTCGTTGTTTGTCAGCGCTTGTGAGTTCCCCGCCACTATTACCAGGGATTGGGCTTGGGTCATGGCCATGTCGAACCTCTGGGGAGAAACAGGAAAAGAATAGAATAGTCACAGAAACGACGCGAAGACAACGTTGCCGTGAGTGAATTGAGGAAGATGGGTGGAAAAGCAGAGGGTCCGCTCACCTTGGGGTCAGCAAGGAACGAGCTGTGGCCCCGGCTGCTGCTTCTCACTGTGGACAGCAGAATCACCCGCTTCCTCACGCCCTGGAACTCTTCCACGGTGCCAACCTGAGATCAAGATGCCGGCCGATGACGGATTGGAAACAGTCCACCAACGTATTTAATAAGTAGAAAGGTATATGGCAGAGGAGTGGGGAGAAAAGAAAAATCCACCGCCACGTTTTACCTTTAACTCTGCCATGCATCTGCGGAACGTGATCTTAACCGCTGTGTTGATCTTCTCCACCTATGAGGGACACCAACATGATTGTTTCAATTGGGACGATGGCAAAAACAAACCCATAGAATGGTGTCGCCTTTATCCTTGTGAAGAACTAGTGAGTTGGCAAGTTTGATGTGCATTGCTGTAAGGCACAGTTGGTACCTACTTGTTTCCTGTATGGGGCAATGAGGCCTATGTCTCCTGGGGGGACATCGACCAACAATTCTTTCAGGTACAGCATTAGAATGTCCACTTCGTATGCATTGAAGAATGAGGTGCTGTCCTCACGTTGCATACGTCCAGTGACTTCATGGAAGATCAGCGGGAATCCCTTGTGAGCAGATGAGCGAGAGGGAGAGAACAGTGAATTTAAGACTTACAAAGACATTTGTATGTATTTGTATGTCGTTTAAGACATACAAAGAGCAGCCTGTTATTCTGCGCTCCATGTGTGTGTGCAGTCTTCACCTTGTTGGGAAGGTGCTTCCATTCGCATAAGGAGTTGCGGATGTCCGGACCAGCGCACACCTCGTTGCAGACATCGTTTGAGATCATTAGAAAGTTGCCATGAGACCTGACGTTTAGCAGAGCAAAGAAAATGAAACATTTAAAAAAGGCTGTATAAAACAGTAGCCATTGGGCGAACAGAGATATTTAAAACTACACTCGAGATGTAAATATGTTGTAGATGTATTCGGAATGGCATCGTCACACCTGTAGCTCCTCGGCAGCTTGGTGATGAATCGGTCATTGTACCCCTTTTTCTCATCCTTTTTGTACACATTCAACTCCATCAGACGCTTCAGCAGTGATACACCTGCACAGAGAGGGATGTGAAGTGATACACCTGTACAGAGAGGGATGTTAAGTGATACACATGTACAGAGAGGGATGTTAAGTGATACACCTGTACAGAGAGGGATGTTAAGTGATACACCTGTACAGAGAGGGATGTTAAGTGATACACCTGTACAGAGAGGGATGTTAAGTGATACACCTGCACAGAGAGGGATGTTAAGTGATACACCTGTACAGAGAGGGATGTTAAGTGATACACCTGCACAGCGAGGGATGTTAAGTGATACACCTGCACAGAGAGGGATGTTAAGTGATACACCTGTACAGAGAGGGATGTTAAGTGATACACCTGTACAGAGAGGGATGTTAAGTGATACACCTGTACAGAGAGGGATGTTAAGTGATACACCTGCCCAGAGAGGGATGTTAAGTGATACACCTGTACAGAGAGGGATGTTAAGTGATACACCTGTACAGAGAGGGATGTTAAGTGATACACCTGCACAGAGAGGGATGTTAAGTGATACACCTGCACAGAGAGGGATGTTAAGTGATACACCTGCACAGAGAGGGATGTGAAGTGATACACCTGCACAGAGAGGGATGTGAAGTGATACACCTGCACAGAGAGGGATGTTAAGTGATACACCTGTACAGAGAGGGATGTTAAGTGATACACCTGCACAGAGAGGGATGTTAAGTGATACACCTGCACAGAGAGGGATGTTAAGTGATACACCTGTGCTGAAACGGAAAGTGACTTTGAGTGATAAACCTGTAAAGAGTGTCTCGGGTTGGGGATCAAGGTCAACACTCGTAATCCCGGGGAAAAAAAGGTTTCTCCATACAACTCAGGCCCTGCTGCATCCGCTTGTGAGGTGCTCAGCAAGGACACTGGTCGCAGGGTGGAGTGGCTGCTGGGGTTCAAAGGTCACCCCAAGGAGCTGAAACAGTCATAATACCTGAGGACGAGGAAGTCGAGGAAGACACAACCAACGAGTAAGAGGACCAAGACGTGAAGCGTCTTGGTCCCTTCTTGTCGTTATTCCCTTCTTACATTCACTAGTGTGGTCATAGTGTTTTAATGCTTTTTTTTTAAATGACAAGACACCCGATAGGTTTGAGGTATTCAATAATAAAATCTTGCAACCAGTTTGGAATTTCCATGTCTAATCAGTAATAGTATGAACAACTAACACACATCTAAACCAGCAGTTTAGAGAAGTGAAAAAGATAATTACCAATTAATAATAATTATAATAATAGTAAATATTTCTGTTTATAAAAAGGTCACAAATTCCACCAAAAAGGAGAAATGGTATGGGAGAAATTGACTGAGGTTTAAAGGAAGTAAGCAATATCTTGCCTACACGACTGAAATCAGTGTGGAAAAAAGCACAGAGTCACTGACGGACCACATTCCGAGGGAAATCCACGTGACACTCATCACACCTCCTGACAGCCCTCTGAGATGAACCCTGGTTACCTAGCAGACTTCAAGTGGATCCCTAAAACTATAAACCCGCTATATCTGGCTCACCTCATCCTGACAGCAAAAGACGGGGAGGGCTTTATGAGGGCCATAAAGAAGAAGGGAGCCCACTGCATTCTTTCTACATGTTAAGGCTTACTAATTAAAGTCACAGTCAAAGTTAAACATTGCCGTTTGAATGAATTTACCATATGCTTAAAGGAAGCCATTATCTGGCCCAAATAAAGGAAATAAGTTTGGAAAAAGCACAGTCAGCGAAGGCCTACATTCCCAGGGACATTCTGTCGCCCCTGAGATGAACCCCGGTTACTCAGCTGATTCCAAGTTGGCCCCTAAATAGCTGTCAACATCACTATACCTGGCTCACGTCATCCTGAGGAAGAGACAGGGAGGGCTCTATGAGGACCACTAAGAAAATAGAAGAAGCCCCCTGCATTCTTTCTCTTACTTCACGTATACTGACGTTAAGGTTAACTGGTGAATACTACAGTCAAAGTCAAACACTGCCTGCTTTATGAATGTATTCCACAATCACATTCAGTGGTGTTGTTGTAAATTGTTTGAATGCATGCTTATTGTCTGAGTAGAAGTGATTGTCATTGTGCTCATGCATGTCACATCTTTAGGTTAACCCATATACAGTATGTGGTATAGGGATTGGTTTTCTTTGATTATACGTCGCTACTTTATTCAGGATTGTGTTTGTCACACATCCAAACTACCTCAAGCCAGAGATGGTTTCCTCTCATAAGCACATGTGGTGTATTATGTTTGTTTTATATCAGTTTAATTAATAAGGTGACAAGTGGATTTCAATCAGGATATCAATTCTTTACGTAGTCATTTACTGAAAATCCAGAGAAGGTTGGATATGTGTATGTTCAGTTAACGGGGAACTGCGGTGGGGGACACGGGAGGTGCCCAATTTCTCGGCCCGATGCATAGGGTGTTGTGATTGGCCAGTGCATGTAAGAGGAATCCACACATGTTGGGAATATAACCTGAAGCCTAGGCGTTCTTTGCGAATCAACTCTGGTTTTGTAGTTACTTGTGTGCAAGTGATAATAAAGTCTTTATCTTTCAAACTGCGGCTTTCTCGACCTCTCTTAGTTTGTTAACGTGTTGTGTTTTATCCACGACAGTGGTCACAAAGGCGTGTGCAGAGTCAAAATGTATTTGAACTCAGCATGTGTATGTGTCACACCCTCGCCCGTTTCTGTCAAACCCCGCCATCTAGTGGCACCCAGCCTCGATTACACCAAGTGCTTTTGTTTACCTCCCGTCGTCAATTAACCACGTGCACTCCCTCTGTCTACCCACACCTGCAGCTCATCACCAATCACCCCCCACAGTACTTAAGCACTGGCTTCTCACAAAGCCAGGGCTAGTTCGTTGTTCACCTCACATGGTAACTTCGTCCCCGCCTTTTAGTCTCTGTTTTCTCCCTTGCTCCCGCTCCTGTTGTTCCTGTTTCGGGTTCCGCTCCCCTTCCTGTTCCTCGTTCCCGTTCCTAGTTCCTAGTTCCAGCTTGCTGACCCTCCTCGTTGCCGATCCCCGCCTGCTTGACTCTCCGCCTGCCTACGTCCTCGTTGCCCGCTGCCGCCCGCCTGCTAACGACCCCTGCCTGCTTGTCTACCCGCCTGCCTAGCCCTTGCCTGAACTCTGTTAATAAATCCCTTTCTCAACCCGCTCCCTTCTGGTCTCCGTGTCTTGCGTTTGGGTCCTAGTTCAAATCCTTAACAGTATGTGTGTATATGTTGGAGTGTATTCCCCTCACATGAACAGGAGCAAGGCTGTACCTCTGCAAGTCAATGGAAGTGGCTAACGGAAAGTAAATGCTTGCCTAGCAAACTCCCCTTCTGGATGCACAATGAATGAATGAATTTAAAATAAAACAACTCGACTGAGTTTATTTTAGTCTGCCTTCAAGCAAGAAACAAGACTTGATCTCTCTGCAGACACCAGGGTTACACTGTTTATGTACACAGACACACCTATGTGTGAGTCACACCAATGTTCTGAGTCATACCTGTCCAGAAACGAATGTTCTGAGTCACAGATGTACTGAAACTGATGTTTACAAATACTCCTGTATTGAAACCTTTTAAAATAATAGAATGAGGGATCTCACCCAGTCCGTGCTTCTTGGCTAGGTGGGATGAGATGAAGGGGCACGACTGATTGGGGTCTCCTGCCAACACCACCTGGCCACGCTCTGGGTCCAGTAGGCCTTTTCACATAACAAAAACATTAAGAAAATGTAGCATAACTGTGTGTGGAGAGAACGACACACACACTCCATCATGTATCTGATAAACCCTGGCTTGTTTTCCACCTGCCAAAGGGATGACTCCTTCAGGCTCTGGCGGTTGTCCTGCCTCGTCAACAAAGATATGGGTGTAAAAGCCTGGAGTGATGCCTCCCGTAACCAGCCTAGGGAGAGACAGAGAGAACACGTATAAATCCTATGGAGAACAATCATCTCATGTTATTAAAAAGGCTTATAGAGGATTGTTGTTACTGAAGCCGGCCCAAAGGATGAAATATGCTGTTGTGTGGAGTAGTATAGGTACCTTGAAGCGGTGAAAAGGGTGGTGACCATGATTTTATGCTTCTTCAGCTCTTCTTTATTGGGGAAATAGATGCCGTCCTCTCCCCAGTTACATTTGAACTGCGCGCGCACACACACACACATACACACACATACATACAGTCATCAATGTCTTTGCATTGCAATTTAATATATCATTTTGATTTAAATTCAAGGACATTAGGTGTGAATAAAGAAAAGGCCCTACCGGGTGTTTTGGGTTTATGTTTCCTTCCTGGCTTTTGGCGTACAGGCGGTAAACTTTATGGTTCCTAATCTTTGCACAGAGCAGGTCAGCGGCAGAGTTGGTGTGGGCACAGGCCAGGATGTGGCTGGAAGCCTGGGTCTTCTCGACCTGCTTAATGGCTTCCACCAAAGTGACTGTTTTGCCTGCGCACATCGCATGCAAAGATCACACTTTGATGTATTATTAATTACTATATTACTCAATCATTACGATGAACATATGATTCAGGATTCACATGGGCGGGCACACAGCTGCAGCGTACCTGTGCCAGGTGGTCCAAACACCAGGTAAGGAGCTGGTTTAGAGGATCCAGCGACAATGTGATGCACAGCCTTGGACTGCTCTTCGTTCAGAGTTTTGTCGAACAGACTTTAAAATAAAAGGTCTTGATTAGTAAAGCTGTGAAAAGCTGTTTTAATAATCAATAAAACTATGATCATTAAAGGTGCTGTAGGTACGATTTAAAATCTACTAGTAAGTGAAATGCGCTGTGAGAATATCTGTTTCGAGCTGACTGCGCCTGCCTCTGTATGAGCCCGTTTTAGGCTATTCCCGGCTTACGCCTTGTTTCCTGTTTCGTTATGGATATTCTAGCGAAGTGAAATCTATTTGCTGTCACGCCGTCTACCGTCAAGCCGTCCACTTCCACCACCTAGCGGGCGCCGGCTGCCACTTCTCCACGTGCCTCTCTGTTTACTCAACTGCCGGCAATCCCCAATCAACACTCTCTATTTCAGCCGTGGTTTTCCTAGCAGCCGGCGCTAGTTCGTTGTTTACTCAACCTCTCTCTCTAACCTTACTGCCCGTCGCCGAACCCCTGCCTCTGTGAGAAAAAATTTAATACCCATGGTATGGTCCGGAGGAAAGTATGGGCAGGGCCCGAGCCCCAATAGCCGTGGTCAGCTCGTTTTAACTACTCCATTTCGTTGTGCATACCATAGTAGCCTTTAACTATCTACCAGCTGCATGTTATCCTCCCTTCTGTTATCATGTGAGAACATCTTGAGCAAGCCCCTCTCCATAAACATTGGGTCTGTTCTTGACTGCATATCTTCTCTTGACCGTACGTTGTACCTGCCAAAAATAATAGGTGGCGCTATAACTGTTGAGCTACGACCGAGTGACCGTAGGTTGTACCCGCTATAGTGGCGCCCTCAATTTTTACGACCGGGGGTCTGGCTTTAAATGTGCATTGAACCAGTTATAGATGGTAAATGGCGCTATCTAGTGTCACTTCTTAAACGTGGGTTGCTCCACTCTACACAAGGGCTTCCCTCCTTCTGTTCAGCTCGCTTGTTCTTTAAGAACTCTGCCCGGTGTGGAGTTACCTTTGAAACTACGTCTTTTATGTGTTTCAGCATATGAAATAATCCAACCATGGATATCCATTTGTCTTAGCCTTTTATCGAGCCAGCCACGAGTTATTTACTTTGCAACAACGTGTCTCATGCCTGGAGGACCCGAGAGCGCGAGTCCCATGGGCCAAATCGGGCACGCGCTCTCCGAAGCCTCTCTCTCTCGCGTGCGCCCGAGGGGAGAATAAAAGACACTAATAAAAGTCAGTGTGGAGTGCCGGATGGTCCCTGTCAAATTATTGATTTCTGGGAATCACCACGAGTCCCTATCCCTCCACGTGATAGACTGTCCATTTACCCCGGTAGTCCTGGGGTACCCGTGGTTCCAGACTCACAATCCCCAGATCAACTGGGGGTCCGGTAGGGTAACCTCATGGAGTCTGTTTTGCCATTCCCATTGCCTGCGTTCCGCTCAATCTCCCCGTGTCTCGGAGTCCAAGAACACGTCTGCGCCCCCCGACCTGTCCTCCATACTGGAGGTGTACCACGACTTGGAGGAGGTTTTCAGCAAGACCCACGCCCTATCTCTGCCTCCTCACCGCCCTTACGACTGTGCCATAGACCTTCTTCCCGGAGCCCCCCTGCCAAGCAGTCGCCTTTATAATCTCTCCCGTCCCGAACGAGAGTCCATGGAGGAGTACATCCTGGAAACCCTTGCCGCTGGACTCATCCGCCCGTCGTCCTCCCCGATAGGGGCGGGTTTCTTTTCCGTGAGCAAGAAGGACCGCTCCCTCCGCCCTTGCATTGACTACCGTGGCCTAAACAACATCACTGTCAAGAACAAGTACCCCTTACCCCTCATCAGCTCCGCCTTCGTTCCCCTCCACGGAGCCACGGCATTCTCCAAACTGGATCTACGCAACGCTTACCACCTGGTCCGCATCCGTGAGGGGGATGAGTGGAAGACCGCTTTCAACACCCCCCTGGGCCACTTTGAGTACCTCTAGTCATGCCCTTTGGACTCACCAATGCCCCCGCTGTTTTCCAGGCCCTGGTTAACGACGTCCTCCAGGACATGTTGAACCACACCGTGTTTGTGTACTTGGACGACATCCTGATTTTCTCGAAGTCACTGGAGGAGCACAAGTCTCATGTACGGCAGGTTCTTCAGCGCCTGCTCGAGAACAAGCTGTACGTCAAGGCAAAGAAATGCAAATTCCATGTCCCTTCCATCTCCTTCCTGGGGTACATCATTGGTCAGGGGGAGAAGAGGATGGACCCAGCCAAGGTTTCCGCAGTGGCTGAGTGGCCTTCTCGCCTATCGTGGACGCGGGCGTCTGTTCGTTTATCGCGGCGTGCTCAACCTGCGTCCGCAACAAGTCCTCCACCCGACCCCGTTCCTGCCTGCTCCGGCCCCTGCCTATCCCCAGTCGCCCGTGGTCACATATCGCCTTGGACTTCGTCACCGGGCTCCCCCCATCCGAGGGAAATACCACCATCCTCACGGCCGTCAACCGTTTTTCCAATGCCGCCCACATCCTAGCGCTTCCCTCAGCCAGGGAGACTGCGGACCTCATAGTCCACCACGTGTTCCGCCTACATGGCATCCCGGTGGATATAATATCAGACCGGGGCCCCCAGTTCATCTCCTAGGTCTGGCATGTGTTCTGTGCAGCCCTGGGCGCCACAGTCAGTCTCTCCTCGGGATACCACCCCCAGTCCGACAGACAGTCGAAGCGGGCAAACCAGGAGATGGAGGCCGTGCTCCGCTGCGTCACAAATGCTAACCCATCCTCCTGGAGCACTCAACTCCCCTGGGTAGAATACATTCACAACACCCTCGTGAATGCGTCCACTGGTCTGTCCCCTTTCATGTGCTCGTTGGGGTACCAGCCGCCCCTGTTCCCTGCCTTGGAGGCGGAGATTACTGTTTCCTCCATTCAGGCCAGCCTGCGCCGGAGTCAGCGCACCTGGAAGCATTGCGCTGCTCCGTGCATCCTCCCGCTCCCAGTGGCAAGCAAACAAGCACAGTCTACCGGCCCCACAGTACTCCCCCGGGCAAAGGGTTTGGCTTCAGACCCCCTTCCCTTGAAGGGGGTCACCCAGAAACTCTCTCCCCTTTTCATCGGCCCCTTTGAAATCGAGTCCATCGTCAACCCCTGTGCCGTCCGTCTAAGATTCCCTTCGTCCCTTCGTGTGCACCCTACCTTTCATGTCTCTCAGGGTCAAGCCCATGTCCACGCTGTCCCCCCCTGCTCCGGCTCCGCCCAGGCTCATTGATAACCACCCAGCGTGGACGGTCCGCCGCCTCCTGGACGTGCGTCGTTGCGGCCGGGGACACCAGTATCTTGTGAACTGGGAGGGCTACGGTCCGTACAAGCGTTCCTGGGTTCCTCGGAGTCGCATCTTGGACGCCTCGCTTATCCGGGACTTCCATCGTCAATGCCCGTCCAGCGCTGGGCGTCCGCCTGGAGGCGTCCTTAGAGGGGGGGGGGTACTGTCACGCCATTTACTGTCAAGCCGTCCACTTCCATCACCTAGCGGTCGCTGGCTGCCACTTCTCCACGTGCCTTTCTGTTTACACACTGTAGCAATGTCCATACTACACGCCACCTAGGTGGCTCCCATACTCCACCTAGGTGACTTTCCTCGGGCTCCTCCAAACCAATGAACACAGGGTGGTGATGTTGAAAACCGGTTTATTGTTAAGGTTGAATGGAATGAGACATGCAGATGGTGCTCCATGCTGCCATGCCGGAGAGCTCTCCTCGAGTGTGTGTGGTGGTGGCTGGTTTAACCTGTGCACACTGATTGCTCAATGTGCAACAGGTGTGCAGCCTCACCCAGCCCCAGAGTCCAATCAGTCTGACTCGGGCCAGGTGAGGCTGCTTAAACCAGCCACCCTCCACACACACTCCCACACACACCTGCCGGCAATCCCCAACCTGCCAGCAATCCCCAATCAACACTCTCTATTTCAGCCGTGGTTTTCCTAGCAGCCGGCGCTACTTCGTTGTTTACTCAACCTCTCTGTCCACCGGATTTCCTGCCTGCCTGCCTGCCTGCCTGCCTGCCTGCCTGCCTGCCTGCCTGCCCGCCCATTGCCAGGCCCTTAACTGCCTGCCTGCCTGCCTGCCCGCCCATTGCCAGGCCCTTAACTGCCTGCCTGCCTGCCTGCCCGCCCATTGCCAGGCCCTTAACTGCCTGCCTGCCTGCCTGCCTGCCCATTGCCAGGCCCTTAACTGCCTTCCTGCCTGCCTGCCTGCCCATTGCCAGGCCCTTAACTGCCTGACTACCTGCCTGCTACCTTACCCTTGCCCGTCTCACTACGGTTAGCTTGTTGATATAGGATGTGTTAGCTTATCTTCCCACCGGGAAACATTTGCAATTGCTGGCCGAGTTTGTGTTTTCGCTGTTACAACCTGGAGCAACATGATCGGTCAAATTTTGTAAGCAAAGGTCGGTCCGTTCGCCCAGATTAAGCTTGTTTGCTGTCCGATTTTGGACTTTTGGACTTTTCATATAAAGTCTGATTTGTGAGACTCAGACCTGAGTTCCATCGGTGTGGTGTGGTTGGGCGTGTGGCTGGTCGCAGTCGGGAACAGCACCTTCTCCAAGCCATTTGTACTCGCCAGCTCCACCGCCCTGTGCTGGATACGCAGGGTAAGGCGGCTGATGGTGACACATAGACATAGATAGATTCAACATAAATATAATTCTCACTCAGACACCCTAATAACAAGCAAGTGAGTTCATAAAAAAGGTCATGACAACAATAATAATGCAGATTACGTATGTTTCTGCTCTAAATCTCTATTTTACTATTTAATATTTAGTCATTTAGCAGATGCTTCATTCCATAGCAACTTACAGGAATGACATGAACACAGAAACATGCTATTTTAAGAAGCAGGTAGAAGTGAGGGATCTTGGTCAAGGATCGAACTCGGAACCTTTCGAGTTTTAATTCTTTTTCGTTTTGTGACATGACTACAACAAATGCACACGGTTGAATTTGGTAGGTAAATAAATGGTGGGTTCTCACCTTTTCCTAACGTCTAGCTGTGCCTCATCCTCATTAAGGGATTTCTTCATGCATGCGTACTCCTCCAGATTCAGCAGTAAGTTAAACCTCTTGGCATACTCCTGCATTCCAAGCGTTGTTTCCAGCAAGGACCTAAAAAAATTACGATGAATAAAACAGTTGAGTAACAGCATTTTTCTATAAATTCAATTTTAAAACAGAGATTATTATGACACAAGATCAAATAACAAATTCCAAACGCACCCCCTAGGCTTTCCTTGTCACTAATGCTTGACCGATATATGGTTGATTTCATTGATTTCAATTGAAACATATTTTATAAACTTACTTTTCCTCTGATGATGAGCCACCATCATTGAGATTTCTTATGACACTTTTCATGTCAGCAGGTAATATGTATGTCTTTAACGGAATCACAGACTTCAAACCGGTTCTAGTAGGAAGAAGTACAAGTTAGAGAAATTTTAACATTTTGACTAATACAGATGCTTTGTGTCCATTAACCCATTGCATCTGTAGTAGCCTCTATGTGCTGTTAGTGTATATGCATTCATATCATACATGAGGGCTAAATATGGCATTTGCTTATGTGTTGTTTTTCAAAACAAAAGGATCCTAGTCATGTACCTGTGAGAGTGGTTTTTACTGCACGGCTTTTTCTTTTTGTATTTGCCTAGCTCTACCACCAACTTGCTTTTGTAGCTGACTTCTACAGGACAGTCAATTTCGAATGCACTATATTTTGAGTTGAACTGGAAGACCAGCATGGCACAGAACACATCCGGCTGGGGAAAACGACAACGCAACCGGATTTCACACTTTTTTCCTATAGGAGAGAAGCAGTTGTGAATGCAATCATCTTGTGAATCAGTAAATAATTAGAAAGAAAATGTGGAATTCCCTAATACACCTCAAATCATCATGATATGTAAAAACCAAAACTCCATTCATATTTAATGACATATCATAATATCCCTATCATCACCCACTATCATGAAAGTATAGATATAATCAGATTGCAGCGCCATTTTGACCTTGATACCTGATGCAATCTCAAATGGCTTTCCTGTGCTGATT
The DNA here is from genome assembly GCA_026745465.1 of Lota lota. Classification (NCBI taxonomy): domain Eukaryota; kingdom Metazoa; phylum Chordata; class Actinopteri; order Gadiformes; family Lotidae; genus Lota; species Lota lota. Next base: position 25,243 of record JACYXH010000317.1, on the reverse strand, counting down.
CCATGGTCATCCTCGAGATTGAGGACCGTTTCCGGCACTGCAGTGTACCCGTTAAGATCCACACTGTGCTCATTTGTGTTTTGCACATGCAGCCGAAGCACCTTCAGTCCGAGGAGAAACGGAAATATGAGAATCTTGTTTACACTAGTGTTTTGAATCTCTCTTCAAATGGTGAAACAAAAAGCGTTGTGAGATCGTGATGCAAAAGGAGATGATTCTATCTATCGCAAACAGGCAGGAAAGGCTGGACAAGAGATGTAGACCTACTTTCACGGAGATGATGAAAATAATTGTTTGAGGTGCAAATGTGAAACCCTTAGATCCCCTGTGAACTCCCCCTACGTGATAACAGTCTGAGACGAGTGTGAGTGTGTTGTGCCTTTTGTGTGCAGATGCGTTATGGAATCAAAATTCAAAACATATATTCCTCTCGTGTGAGACGGTCCACAGTGTGTGTGTGTATGAAAAGACAAAAGGGCATTGTAAGTGTTTTGAGGTCTTCCCTGCCCTCTTCCCCGAATTTAGAATAAATTATGTTTTACGCGTGCCACGTACGTCTTGTTTCTTGTGCACTACGAAAAACATGCCTCGACCTTTTACTTTCGCCTTGTCCGAGGTGATGCAGATCCCATGATCAGTCCTGAGGGATTTGGAAAAAAGTCATTATAATTCCCACCAGCATACAAGAGCACATAGCAATGAATGAAACTAATTATAATACTACTGAAGCAGCGTCTGTGTGTCATTTACTGTTAATGTTGAATAGTCTATATTGAATGTTTATTATATATTTTTGATATTGATAACACATTTTAAATGTAACTACTATACAGGATGTTACTGTAAAAAAACAATTATATAATTTTTACTTAAATTATTATTATTCCATTATATTCTGTGAATTAGAAGATGTTGGCAATGTCATCAACTTTCAACAGCTGTCCAGCCCCAGCAATGTCCAAAGAAAGGAATATTGTGAAACACGGTTTCACACAACATCTGAATGAAGATATAGGGAAAGACAGCCCTAAACTATGAAACGCGGAGGACTGAAGGAGAATGTATTGATTCCTAAACTTTTTATATGGTTTCACCTCGTTCTGTTTTCATCCCCCTCCCTGCCAAACATTTGTCCCTAACCCCCCACTGTTCTTGAGGGGTTGATCAAACAGTTAAGATTTATTTACTTCATAGCCATATTTATGTATTTGGTATTTCACTATTTATTTAATTTGGACTTAAATGCCATTCCATACTAGACAACATAAAATGATTTTCAGAGCACATCTCATATTATAGGTAAAAGAATTACGTTACTATGGGAGTGTGTGTGGATGATGGCTGGTTTAAGCAGCCTCACCTGGCCCGAGTCAGACTGATTGGAGTCTGGAGCTGGGTGAGGCTGCACACCTGTTGCACATTGAGCAATCAGTGTGCACAGGTTAAACCAGCCATCACCACACACACTCAGAAAGAGCTCTCTGGCATGGCAGCATGGAGGACCAGCTGCATGCCTCATCCTATGCAACCTTTACAATAAACCGGTTCAACATCACCACCCTGTGTCCATTCGTTTGGAGGAGCCCGAGGAAAGTCACCTAGGTGGAGTATGGGAGCCACCTAGGTGGCGTGTAGCTTGGACCTTTTGCTACAGTTACGTTATTACATTTGGATATAAAGACATTGTCTTTACATCTTTACAATCGTCATTACCTGTCTGGTGATGAAACCCTCGTTACCGTCTCTCCTGGCTTTACTAATTAGTCTGTCACCAATTTAATTTGGCAAAATTACTTTGTTGTACCGATTCTGCCAAAGAGCATTTATTGTGCATGCACCCTTGCCACGAATGTGGCCAAACAGACTTGTTACTTGAGTTGTAACACTTGTGGTAGAGCAGCCCGCAGAGGAAGTTAGCTTATAGAAGTTAACTATATAATGCTACCAAATAATGCTACCAAAGTGCTACTCCTATCTTTTACATTTGTGATGAGGGTGTATGCATGCTAAATGCTCTGCAGTAGAATCTGTACAATGAAGTCATTTTGACAAATCATACTGGTAACAGATGATTCAGTGAAGGCAGGGGAGGCGGTTACGATGGTTTCATCACCAGACCAGTATTTTTGTGAAAGAAGCATCATTCACTTACATTATGTAAGCCTGACACTATTCCTGATTCCTTCTTCTTCACCAGCTTGAGCTAAACCACAAAGAAAACACAATTACGTTAGCAATATCAGAAAAAAGAAAATGCAACTGTTTTTCTAGCAGGCCTGAAAGGGAGTCAAGGCAATAAGCTTTGGCAGAATTACACCTCTCTTGCATGTCTGCAGCCTTGAACACTCCCTGAACTCACAACCAGATGCATTCTTTCACCTCCCACACTAGATAAGACATCCAGTGCTACAGGGTCTCCACTCAATGGTCCCTTCCAATTGCACAAAGGCTCCTTAAACACAAAATGTGTGTTACACATTGTGAGACACAAGCAAAAGATGGAGACATTGCCTTAATCTGAACCAAAGGAGGGGCATAAACCTTGAACTCAAAACACACACACACACACACACACACACACACACACACACACACACACACACACACACACACACACACACACACACACACACACACACACACACACACACACACACACACACACAAGGGAATGGATCCATCTTCAAAATCAACGTATCCAAATTAGTAATATTAAAAGGCTACTTAATGTCAATGTTGTCAGGCTGGTGGTTTAATATATCCCCAATCAGGGTCTCTGTGAGGCTGCTTAACATAGGTCCTATCAATAAGGTTATCAATCATGTTGATGGTGCAAATTAAGTGTACTTTCTGTAAGGTGTATGCTGAATATTATTATGTTGTTATTCTTGCATGCATTCATACCCAGATTGGAGGTTCATTGTTATCCAACTAAGAACTGGATTCCATCCACAATATGATTGATATTACAGTCGTCATATAACAGACAGGATAGTTCTGTTTATGTGTTGTTTCAAAGAATAGAGATAAAAGACAAGTACATCCTGTTTCCATCCTGTTGCCATTTGCATTCAGCTGTGTGTGCAAATATGTGGTTGCACATCTTAGTTTGCACCAGTTTTTCATCCAAATTGAACAGCACATTGTGGTTAAGGACATTGTTGTTAGTCTAAATATCAACTGTTTCTTGATTATGTGTTAATTGACACAAGAAACTAGTATCACCTATAGTGTAAATGATAGCATATTCTTGACAGGCATTTCATCGCTTAGAAAGATTGTTGGGTAGTCTGCTTATTGACATAGCTTCAATTATATTCCGTTAATAGTAATACCTGAACATTTTGCATTTTTATATGAAGAGTTGTTATGGACCGATGCTGAGTGTCATTCCCGCTCTTTTCAAACCACTGTCCTGTCCTTTTACAAATTACAAAACGGATTAAAAGGGTCAAAATGAGATAATTGTAATCAAACATAATTAATATTAATCTGGTAATATTTATAATATAGTATCTGTCCATAAACCAAGATTGTTCCTCATCTAAAACCCTGTCCATACCATATTTAATTAATTTAGCAAATATATTTGCAAACATATTTGCATCGGTCTCCAATGTCCCACAAGGAGAGGGACAAGGAGACAGAACTGTTGTCCAGGGTTCTTTCACCAGCTAAAGTAGAAAGCATAACGTCTCAGAAGACAGGGGCGTTTATAGACCCTATTTAGTTCAGTTCAATTGATAATATCAGCCTCCCTGAAAAGGTTTTTCTAGTAATGATGTGTGCTGAGCGTACACACACACACACACACACACACACACACACACACACACACACACACACACACACACACACACACACACACACACACACACACACACACACACACACACACACACACACACACACACACACACACACACCGTTGGGAATGGCCTCTTCCAGGTCCCCGCTCACGCTACAAATTGTGGAGGGTATGACAAACCCGACAACTTATCCTCATCATGGTTGTATTGTATATCAGAACACAACACATCACTAAAGATAGTTTGTGGTAATGTAAAACTTCAACTATAGCCTACTGCATAAACTTTGATTAAATCATTTGTGGTGAATTATTTAAACCTCACCCCCAGAAAAAAATGAAATTCTGATATGCAATGATTGCTGCTGGGAAATATGCGTATGCTTATGCTGTAGTCCAACAAGATTCTTTTCAAAGCAAAAATGAATAGCCATCTACCTGACCAGCAGCATGGGGCAGGAGAGACTGACTGGCTATGCTATCTATCGTGAGCACCAGAGCCCGGAACTTCCACCTATCGGACATGGTTGATGATTTGGCACAACGCAATGCGTCAGGTGCTGATCCAATAGGTGAGTAGGCCTAGCCCTGCACATGATTTTCAAGGGAATCTGGGGTCTCTGATGCTTTCCTGTCGTGATTTCTAAAAGGGCCACATTGCCAACCTGTTATGTTTTGTTTTGGTTATGGTCTGCAGCTGTCTGTGTGTATGTGTGTCTTTGTGTGTGTGTGTGTGTGTGTGTGTGTGTGTTTGTCTTTGTGTGTGCATGTGTATGTCTGTATGTGTGTGTGTCTGTGTGTGTGTGTGTGTGTGTGTGTGTGTGTGTGTGTGTGTGTGTGTGTGTGTGTGTGTGTGTGTGTGTGTGTGTGTGTGTGTGTGTGTGTGTTTTCGGGAGTAAAAAAAGACCCAGTGACCCAACAAAGACTTGCCCCTGCCGGAGACATAGTTGCGTCTAGGAGTCATGACTGTGCCCGTGATTTGTTGAAAAGGGCGGTCGCTGGGATGGGCGGTGAGTGGGCTGTGAATACCTTTCGTTACTGCTCGCAGTCCTAGTTTCCTTCTTTTTATCTTTTAGTCATGAAAAGTGGTAATAAAGGCTTTAAATGACGGTAACGGTCTGTGTAACGCGAACCCAGTTGCTCAGTGGTTTTACACTTTTGATTAACTTATTCACATGTTTAATTACGGAAGCGCAATGCATTCACTCGAGAGAATAAGTTGTTTTTCTGAATTAATGAGATACCTCAAAATCGTGTGTTACTCTCACCTGCACGGAGTAGTGCGGCTGCTGCTGCAAATCAGCCTAACCCTCCAAAGGTGATGCAACCGAAGAGAATGCATTTCAGATGCACCATCTTAGAGCCATTTGGTTGCACTGATCCTGGAGAAACGCCACAGTGTCAAGCAGATCAGAAGGGGCTTTCCGTCTGAACA
>JACYXH010000317.1:0-7500 GCA_026745465.1 Lota lota | reverse complement strand
TGTTACCCAGTGACAAACGATTGCGATCCAAAGCACCTTTATTCAAATAAAACTATCCTCTGGTCATCAACTCAGAGCTCTGACATCTGGCTGTGGATGACGCAGACCTCCTCTCTATCTGATGTTTCACCTTGGCTATCACTTGAGAATCTTCATTGGTTGCATTGTATCTCAAAAGCAGATGCTTTGCAGTTCCTGTTTCACAGAGTCTGCGTGACCAATCAGATCAGCGCATGGCTGCTTCTCACTCCATGAGCGTGAGGTTAGGCAGAGATGATGTTATCACCAGGGGACGCATCTACCAACAACACACTGTCGGGCCTCGGGGATTCAAGCAGATAGTTGTAGTAGATGATGTTCTACAAGCAGATCGTTCTAGAGTTCAGAGTGCAAGGTATGTGTTATTACATCGATTCGCACGCGCTGAACTCATCCAACTCAAGTTTTTGCAGTCCCGCACTTCGTTTGAGCACAGTTCAGGGGACGTATCCTACGAAGGAATCGAGTGAGTGTGTTTGTGATTCCTGCATATCTCTCTGGCTCTCTCGGTCTCTTTAGACGTATACATTTGTAGATGGCGTAGTGTTTCAAGTGTGTCAACTGCAATGTGTGTGTGTGTGCGTGCACGTGAGGGTGCGGGCGTGCGGGCGTGAGTCTGATATCCTTTTGAATTCCTGTTATGGTTGTGTCCGTAGCCTCACCCCCCAGCTCTAATATTGTCCTAATACTGTGAGGTCTGGGAGGCTGGAGCACTAGAGAAGATTGGCCCAAAGTATTCTCTTTGATAAGCGGGCCAAGAGGCCTTTGATTAAAACCCACTATCTCCTCTAGTGGCGCCCTGTCACATCTGGCTGGCCTGTAGCAATTTAACAGTAAAGTTCTTTGTAGCGGGTCCTTCAATGCTCATGTGGGGTGGAATGTGGGATGTTGTGCTGGCAAGAGGGTCGTGGTGGTTCCCAAAGTATGTCGAGATTAAGAGGTTGTTGTTCGACTCCATGGCTAAGGGTCCAGTGACATAATCTGTGGGGGCGACATACGTGTGGGGGGCACTTTGGCGGCCTCATGGGGGGTCCCTGGGGATAGGGTCGTACCTGGATTTTCTAGGCATGCGCGGTGGGGTAGAATTATTGTGTACATGCGGGGGTGGGGGGGGTAGGTCATAGGTTTGGGGGGGGCGCCTGGGAGTGGTAAGAGGGTGGTGGGTTGGGGGGGGGGAGCGGGTTATTGGGGGGGTAGGGTGGTGGTGTCGGGGGGGGGTGTTGGGGGGGGGTGGGGGGGGGGGGGGGGGGGGGGGTGGGGGGGGGTGTGAGTGTGAGTCAGTGAGGGGTTAAGGGAGCCTTTAATCAGAGCATCTGGCCTTGCGATGGGTTGTGACGTGGATACCCCAACGGGGCCAGTCTAGGGGTGGGATGTGCGGTGGGGTGTTGCACTGTGCTCTGGAGGTGCTGGCGTGAAGATTCTATTTTTGTAAAGTTTTTAGATTAACCTTTTGGTTTTTTTTCTCCAGACTTCCTTGCCCAACCACCGCCGTCATAACGACAGAGTCCATACCTGCTTCGGGTTAACATCCTGCAAGCTGTGTCATTGATGTGGACTGTGCCGGTGTGTGTTGTGTGGGTGTGGGGTATGATTGTTGTGAGCTGTGTGTGTGGTGTGTGGTGTGTGTGTGATGTGTGTTGTTGTCTGAGGAGGGGGGAAAGGGGAAGGGAGGTGAGAGAGGGGAGAGGGTGAGAGGGCAGGTGAGAGGGTGGGTGGTCACCATGGGCAAGTTTTTTATAACCTCACTGTGGCACCAGTGGTGTATGCCTTGGTTCGTTTGTTGGATCTGACATGGAAGTTGTCAGCCTGGAAGTTCAGACCATCCACTGCCCTTGAACTCTGCTCATCTCTGCGTTGGATCTGTTCTAGAGTTGTGGTTGGTCACTGGCGTATGGCCTTTGGTGCATATCCCATTGGTTCCCCCTCTGCTGGTTTTAGCTCCCAGCTCTCGTTTTTGTCTATCTAATACTCAAATACTCTCGCTTCTTTAGACGTTATGTCCCCGACGTTTAGTTTTCCTTGCCCTTACCACCTGATAACAAACTCTAGCAACTGGAATGGCTAAGCATAATTGTATGTGTGTGTGTGTGTGTGTGTGTGTGTGTGTGTGTGTGTGTGTGTGTGTGTGGTGTGTGTGTGTGTGTGTGTGTGTGTGTGTGTGTGTGTGTGGTGTGTGTGAGAGAGAGGGAAAGAGAGAGACAAAGAGAGAGAGAGAGAGAGAGAGAGAGAGAGAGAGAGAGAGAGAGAGAGAGAGAGAGAGAGAGAGAGAGGAGGGGGTAGTGTAAACAACACTGGGTGAATTATGACAGTCTAGTTGAACTCACTCACTGCCTGCGCCATCACTGATTCGTTCTGCTCTGCCTGCATTATCTGGTCTCCCTGTCTGTCCCAGTGCAGACTCCTTTTCTCCTGCCTCTCTCTCTCTCTCCCCCTCTCTCTCTCTTTGTCTCTCTCTCTCTGTCTCTGTCTGTCTCTCTCTGTCTCTCTCTGTCTCCCTTTCTCTATCTCTCTCTTTGTCTCTCTCTCTCTATCTCTCTCCCCCTTTCTCTCTCTCTCCCTTTCTCTCTCTCTCCCTATCTCTATCTCTCTCTCCCTTTCTCTCTCCCTTTCTCTCTCTCTCTCTCCCTATCTCTATCTCTGCTGTGTTTATTGGCTGTAAAAAGAAAGAAGCATAGAGCATAGTTTTCCTGAAGCACATTGTATTTCATATGATCACCTTTTCGTTGTATAATAACAATAGCATTAACAACAACAATAATAATAATTATAATAATTATAATAATAATAATAAAGCAATATACACAAAGTTATACAAGCAAGCTGGAGAGAAGAGAAATAAACCCAACATGGTCCAACGGTTTGTGCTGTAAGGCCAGAGGTAACCCTCAAGTCTTCTTTTACAGTGAGCACATACATAGTACATATACATGGTACACATACACAGTACATATCCATGGTAGGTAAACACGGTACACTTGTTCACGAACAGGAAGGAAGTAACGCGCGTGTGCTTCTCTCTCTCTCTCTCAGCCAACGTAGTGCAGCCCCCCCCCCCCCCCCCCCCCCCCACCCCACCGAGGACGAGAAACGTTTTCCACTTTTAAATACATCACGCGTCTCGCACGTTTCTCTTTTCACGTTATGAACCAGTCCTAGTCCACATGTCCAGAGGTCCACATGAGGCGTCCGTCCACCCGTCCCTCCTCTTGTCATGGTCCTCTGTCTGTCCGCCGCAGGTTCAATGTCTTGGGCTTCGGTTTGACCAACAAAGAGAGTCACGCCTGCCCTTTGACCCTTGTCCACTATTTAGTTCTCAAAGTGCTCATGCCAAGCCACCCCCCCGCCCCCAGCTGCCACCCCTGCCCCACCCCTGCCCCACCCCTGCCCCACCCCTGCCCCACCCCTGCCCCACCCCTGCCCCACCCCTGCCCCACCCCCGTCATCTAAGCAAGCGTTCATTTTGGTACATAAAAAGACAAATGAATGTTAATGATGTGAATATATGATAACGTCATGAAAATAATAGATATGTTCGAAGGCTCAGAATATGAAAAAAAATAAACGGTGTCTTCTTTAAAAGCATCATGGAAGCAGCAAATCATTTTGGCCCAGGACAACGCATCACAGAACTAATATCTCCTACTACCCCCCCCCCCCCCCCCCCCCCCCCCCCCCCGTGTACTGAGAGGGGTTCACCCTCCGGTCCCAGTGGCCGTTGACAAAGACAGACGACAATGACCGTTGCAATTCATATTCACGGGAATTCATCTGGAGTGCTTTCACAGAGACAGGTAGAGAAGCCATGCAGGTAGAGAAGGGGGTGGGTGGGGGAGGACTGGGCAAGGACGTAGTAGCGGTTTACGTTTGTTTGGACACACTTTCCCCGGATGGCACATCTCACAGGTTGGGGGGTGGGGGGGGGGGTGGGGGGGGGGGGGGGCGTGGTAGGGGTGGGGGTGGTGTGTGTGTGTGTGTGTGTGTGTGGTGGGGGGGGGGGGGGGGGGCGGTCGTGTTGGAAGCTGGCTGTACGTCGTCGTCGTCGCCGTCGCCGTCGCCGTGGCCACCGTCGTCAGGTTCCCCGGGCGTGGTCCGGCCACTCGGCCCGTTTGGGGGCCTTGCAGGTGTGCGTGTCCACCGCCTCCTCGCAGTCCTTGCACTCCACGGAGCAGCACCACTGGAACTTGCACTCGCACTTGGTGACCCGCTTCTCCCGCGTGGTGTCGTAGCCCCGCCCACAGCACATCACCTCGCAGCCGTCGGTGCCGCGCGACGTCTTGTTGCACGCGCGTCCCGCCGTGCCCAGGGAACCTGCGGGGGGAGGAACCAGCACATGGCGGTCAGCGGGAGGGCCCTCCCTCGGCTCTCGCTCCCCCCCCCCCCCCCCCCCCCCCCCCGGGGGGTGTGGTGTGTTAGAGCGTGGCGAGTCACTCACGTGGTGACACACGGCCGAGGTTCCAACGCTGGGAGGACAAAGGCGACGTGCGCTGACTGAACATCCCTCAGTACCGAACAGTACCGCGTGTAAATAAACACCATTCTTCGCCTGTCCAAGTCAGCGCTTTTAATTAAAAGCGCTGGGACAGAGAGAAGACTTTCTAAAGGTCTTTCCAGAAATCCCCTGAGCTCTTGAGCGTTGATGCGTCTGCGCTGGATGTTACCTAACCCACTGGCATGTTGTCTGTGTCTTGCATGGATGTCATCCCCACAGAGATTAAGGGGACGGTATTTGGTGGGACAAGTGCCCCCGATGGAACTGCTGTCTATCACAACAAGCTGCCCTTTAGAATAACAGACCCACACACGCAACTATGCACTGTTGGTAGAGCGTCCTATACTTACACTGCCTTTTTCCCAAGCCAGAGCTCCCTTTGAAGCCATGCTCTGTGTGTGGGTATGTGTGTGACAGGGTTAAATGGACACTGGAGCGTGACAGACAGACAGACAGGCTCTCTCACACACACACACACACACACACACACACACACACACACACTGGGGCCCACTCTGCCCTCCAGCTACGCTCGGACCCGGCCGAGAGAGAGAAAAAGAGAATGAGAAAGAGAGAGATGGACGGAGAGAGAGACAGCGAGCGAGCGAGAGAGAGAGAGAGAGAGAGAGAGAGAGAGAGAGAGAGAGAGAGAGAGAAACTGTGATGGACAGAGGAGAAAAATGAGCTGCATGTGTCCCCAGGCGATGGATTCCACCGGAAGGGTGTGAGGGGTATGTGTGTGTGTGTGTGTGTGTGTGTGTGTGTGTGTGTGTGTGTATGTGTGTTTGTGTGTGTGTCGGGGCAGGGGGTGGGAAGCCAATATAAGTGAAAGAAGAGGTGGTAGAAATGGTCAGATGTTTAATTGAAAGGGATTCAAATAAGTTCGTAGTGTGTACCGACCTAGTAGCGTGCATATGTTGATGTGTGTGTGTGTGTATGTGTGTGTGTAGGGAGGGAGGGAAGGAACGGGAGGGGGTGGGTCTGTGTGTATGGGTGGGAGTGCATGTGTGTGCATGAGATGTCAGAAGAATGAGGAGGTCAGGTGGTCACTGAGCCCCCATGTCCTTAGGGTATAGAGATATTAGCTTCCACAGACATCACAGGCCTACCTGCTGTGTTATTTATCAAACACTATACACCCTCCCCGACACACACACACACACACACACACACGTCAAGCATCAACACATCCAACACACACACACACTAACACATACACACACACCCACACTCACACACGTCAAGCATCAACACATCCGACGCACACACACACACACACAATAACACACACACACACAATAACACACACACACACACGTCAAGCATCAACACATCCAACACACACACACACACACACATAGCAATACATCACACAGTCGGGGGGCGATCCATCTACGTCCATGGGAAAGCTCTTTTTTGTCCTTTTGTCTTCGATCCTCCTCCCACCCCACCCCCCACCCCCCCACCCCCCACCCCCCACCCCCCACCCCCCACCCCCACCACCCCCACCACCGCCGCCACCAAAACACCCCTCCTCCCGTCTCACTACCAACCTGCCGACTTGTCCTGCAGACAGTAATCGGGGGAGTTCTCAAAGTAGACCAGGTCGTTCTTGGTGGGCTTCCGGAAGGCCTTGTTGGCCACGGTGAAGCCCGTGCCGTCCTGGTTCATGGTCACCTCGATGGCCCCGTTGTACTTCCTCCTCAGGTAGTCGCCCGTCTTCCTGAAGTCCGCCATGGCCATCCAGCACGTCCGCAGGGCGCAGGAGCCGCTCACGCCGTGACACTTGCACTCCAGCTTCATGAAGCGCTTCACCGCCTGTGCCGAGGAGCGGAGGAGCGGAGAGGAGGAGCGGAGGAGCAGAGAGGAGGAGCGGAGAGGGTGAACGCTCGCGTCGGGGGGTCAAGACGGGGCCGGCGGCCGTCGCCGTACCGCCGTTAAGAAGCCTGTGTGTCTGTTGTGTGTGTGTGTGTGTGTGTGTGTGTGTGTGTGTGTGTGTGTGTGTGTGTGCGAATGCTGCGACAACCCCCGCTCCAGAGGAGCCCTCACAAGCCGGGGTACATTCGCGCTGATACCATGACGCTGGTTTCTTATCATTAGCTGTGTGTGTGTGTGTGTGTGTGTGTGTGTGTGTGTGTGTGTGTGTGGGGGGGGGGGGGGGGGGGGGGGGTGTGGTGTGTGTGTGTGTGTGGGGTGTGTGTGTGTGTGTGTGTGTGTGGTGTGGGTGGGTGGGTGTGGGTGTGTGTGGGGGGTGTGTGTGTGGGGTGTGTGTGGCGGTGCTCGGCGCGGTGTGCTAAGCGATTGGAGGAAGACAACGCTTACCGCTCTTCCGCAGCGGTTGTTGTGCAGGTTCATGAGCGCCCGGGCGTCCCGGACGGCCCTCTCCTTGGCGTCTATGAAGACCTTGGCGAACTTGATCCCGTAGTTGATGTTATCGCTGCAGCCGCCCCAGTCGAACTCCCCCCGCTCGTCGCCGGCCCGGCCTCGCTTGTGGGGGTCGCAGTTGCAGGTCTTCAGCTCGCCCTGGCTGCAGGCGCGGGTCAGAGCGTACACCACGCCTGCCGAGGACACCGCGTACACAAACGCTGCCTCGCGGCTGCCTGGGCGGAGGGGAGGGAGGGAGGGGGGGAGGGAGGGAGGGAGGGAGGGAGGGAGGGGAGAGATGGTGGGGAGGGAGGGAGGGAGGGGGGGAGGGAGGGAGGGAGGGAGGGAGGGAGGGAGGGAGGGAGGGAGGGAGGGAGGGAGGGGAGGGGAGAGATGGTGGGGAGGGAGGGAGGGAGGGAGGGAGGGAGGGAGGGAGGGAGGGAGGGAGGGAGGGAGGGAGGGAGGGGAGGGAGGGAGGGAGGGAGGGAGGAACGAACAACGAACGAACGAACAAAGTAACGAACGAACGAAGGAACAAGGCAAGGAACATAGGAAACGAACAAAGGAAGGAAGGAACGAACAAAGGAAGAAAGGAAGGAACAAAGGAA
>JACYXH010000316.1:70000-74663 GCA_026745465.1 Lota lota | reverse complement strand
ATGCACCAGTCCACTCTTGTTAGCCTGCTGCCCAAACATGATGGGGGAAGAATAGGGGTCCATTGTGGGGCAGCTTTTGAAAGAAGATCAAATTCGTCATTTGGGGCTAATAATTGGTCCAGATAGGGTGAAGCCAGAGGGGTCAGTGGGTCAGCCGCGTATGCAGATGGAGGAGCTTGTATTTGATGGAAGGGATTCCCCACATGGCTGATTACCATAATTACATAACATAGATAAATCAATACGATAATGAGAGAAGGAAGCGTGCTGAAAATAATCGGACGTTTGAAAATAAAGAAAAGGTAGGGAGACCGCAGATGTGCTTCACAAATAAATCAGACGACCACAAGAAATCGCACGAAGACCACCGGAGTCAACGGCAATTCATTTAACCTGGCCTTTCACAGCTAGCTCGACCGCAGCTGCACATTCTCACATTGATGAATAAGCCAAATGTATCCATGCACGTAAATATTTATGTTAAGATTAGCATTGTGTATATGGCTTAGGTATTGAGACCCAGGGCAAACGGTGGGATCTTCCATCACCAAGTCTTGCACTTGTTTGAGCTTACTGTGGTAAAAACTGTCAGCATGATATAGGTGAGGGAAGGCAGCTGCTAATGTTAACGTCAGGCCATTCTCCCCTCGTCTCCACCCCCCCCCCCCCCCCCCCCCCCCCCCCCCCTCCCTCATCTACGGTCCAGGGCAAAACCATTCATCCATTTTATCATTGTTTTAGTTTAACCTCTGACCCCACATCGGGAACTAAATAATGTATTCCATATTTTCCTTTGGTGGCCGGTGGAGATAGCCATTAGTGGCCATCAATCAGAGCCAGCGGGACACAATGATTACCGGGCTGACAACGGAGTCACAAATAACATTTGAAGCGGAGGAGGTGAGGAACACTGCATGCATGTACACGCATCTGCAATACATATCAGCTTTGGAAGACCCACTGGTGATCTAACAATACATATCAGCCTGAGAAGACCCACTGATGGTCTACCAATACATATCAGCTTTAGAAGACCCACTGGTGGTCTAACAATACATATCAGCTTTGGAAGACCTACTGGTGGTCTACCAATACATATCAGACTAAGAAGACTAAGAAGACCCACTGGTGGTCTACCAATACATATCAGACTAAGAAGACCCACTGGTGGTCTACCAATACATATCAGCTTTAGAAGACCCACTGGTGGTCTACCAATACATATCAGCTAAGAAGACCCACTGGTGATCTAACAATACATATCAGCTTGAGAAGACCCACTAGTGATCTAACAATACATATCAGCCTGAGAAGACCCACTGGTGGTCTACCAATACATTATAAGACCCATATAAAAAATCTGATGGCCATATCAGTGGAATGATCCCACACTGCCAATGACAGCAACATTTCCCACATGAAAACACCAGTGGGTTGTCTATAGCTGATATGTATTCTAAGACCACCAATGAGTCTTATATCCCTGATATATATATATATATATATATATATATATATAATATATATATAAATATATATATATAACATAGTCACATCAGCAGAATATGCATTTAAAGGACAAGTGGAACCATAAACAGCAAACAGAATCCAATAAAAAAAAGGGCCACAGACTTATAAATCAATCAAATACTATGGGCGAATTAATATGCACAGCGCAGACACGGGTGCAAATGGCACTCCTTCATTAGTATACCGACATCATCGACAATTATACAAAACAACAACAACCCCAAAAAAAATCTCAGAAGAAACTCTTGCCGCAGATAAGAGCCGTGTGAAAAATCGATGGGGGAGCTCAGATGCCGGTGTGGCGATGGGCTGGTGAGTCTCGGAGGAGCTGACAGAGTGGGAAGAAGAGGGTTTTAAGGACGCCCACAGGAGATAAGAGCGCGTTCACATGGGAACAGCACCGGGGTTTGTGTTCTCTCTCTCTGTCTCTCTCTCTCTCTGTCTCTCTCTCTCTGTCTCAGTCTCTCTCTCTCTCTCCTCTCTCTCTCTCTCTCTCACTCTCTCTCTCTCTCAGTCTCAGTCTCTCTCTCTCTCTGTCTCAGTCTCTCTGTCTGTCTGTCTGTCTGTCTGTCTGTCTGTCTGTCTGTCTGTCTGTCTGTCTGTCTGTCTGTATGTCTGTTGTCTGTCTGTCTCTCTTTTCCTCTCCTCTGTCTGTCTGTCTGTATGTCTGTCTGTTGTCTGTCTGTCTCTCTGTCTCTCTCTCTCTCTCTCTCCTCTCTCTCTCTCTCTCTCCTCTCTCTCTCTCTCCTCTCTCTCTCCTCTCTCTCTCTCTCTCTCTCTCTCTCTCTCTCTCTCTCTCTCTCTCTCTCCTCTCTCTCTCTCTGTGTAAAGTTGTTAGAATCTCTGAGAGGAACAGAGCCAGAGCCCCTGCCTGCCTCCTGAGTGAGAGACCGGGATGACAGCTCCAGGGGGTCCCGCAGGATGACTGCCGGCCCCGACACTGGGAAACAAAAAAAGCGGGAACGGGACGTGCAGAGTAATCCCCTCCCCCCTTCCCTCAGCCCACCCCCCCACCCCCCCCCCCCCCCTCCTAAACCCTGCCTATTTATCAGGGAGGTAATGATAAGCATCAGATTTAAAGGTGAACCCTGAGACGGGTCAGAGTCTCACACAGCACAGGCTGGTAACGCGATCTGCAAGGGAGGACTGCTGATAACCCAGGACAATACGGAGGTGGGAGAGGGGCGGGGGGGGGGGGGGGGGAGGGGGGGGGGGGGGGGGGAAAGGGAGGGCTGTTCAGATAAATAAAACAAATGGGCCAGAACCCCATACACCACGTGGCATCGGGGCTCCACAGAACAAATGCACCAGCCACAGGAATAGGCGGAGAGTGATGGCTGTGGAGAGGAGGAAGAGAGGCATGTTAAGGAAAAGATAAAGGGCGAGAAAAAAAAAAGGAAGGGGGAAAAAAAGAGATGACTTATTTGAAAAGAGAGCTAGGAGAAAGAGCCTATTGGAGTGGTGGACATTTATAGTGGGTGGGGGACATTGTATGTCCTATATTTGACCTGCGCTTGATAGATAGCTTGCTTAGAAGAGCTTCAAGAGAGGAGTACTTTTTCATCCACCTTTAAAAGCGGGCTTCAAGGTTGGACATGGGAAGCCATTACGGAATATTTCAAAGAATCGCAGAAGGATTAAAACCAACAAAACATAAAAACGTAAATAAACTGCAAATGTGTTAAACATTTTTACTGTAACATAAATTGTCCGTCTCTAGTTTAATCTGCTAACCAAACACCGAGAGGAAAGGCCCCCCGCGAGGAATCGTGTTCCCATTCAAACAAACCAGACCATGGCTTGTGTGTTATGTCACCCGCATCGCCACCAGCGGAGCTAACCAGCGTGAATACTGTAGTCCCACGCACACACAAACACACACACACGCACACACACACACACACACAAACACACACACGCACATACACACACACGCACACACGCATATACACACACACACACACACACACACACACACACACGCACACGCACACACACATACACACACACACACACGCACACACAGCCCTGAGACCCTGGTGGGCGTCTTGAGGAGATTGCCCTCTGCTCCTGGTGTCGCCTGTTGGGGTCAGACGGCGACCTCTCAGGCAGGGCCACTCCAAGGAGCTACAGGAGCCCTGACCTCCGCGCGTCCGGGAACACGCCTGGGGTTAGAATGGGTTATTTGGGGGGGGGGGGGGGGGGGGGGGGGGGGGGTGGGGGGGATCGGCGGCCCCTTATGCCCCCCAGACCTCTGACACATGGCTTTTGCCGTGCGGCGGTTCCGCCCCACGAACGCGTCGTGTCAACATTGCTCGGCAGTTATGAAAATATGAGCCCAAGGAAGGGGGCGCGGCGGGGGGGAGGGGGGGGCGGGGGGGGGGGGCGCTTTCCTGTGTTCCACAGTCAACTGCGGTGCGAGAGGGCGGAGAAGGCTTGTTCCCGCGCAGTCCTTGTTTTACATGAGTTGATCACCTGCGAGTCAAAACGTCTGCCATTGTGTAAAAAACTAAAATCCCTCATAAAACTCTACAAGCTCACGGAGTTGGACAGCTACGCCTCCCACACCCGCAAATGAATGGGCCCGGGGGGGGGGGGGGGTTGGGTTGGGGGGGAGGCTGCCGACCTTAGATGACTGATGACTCCTGCGGAAAGCTCCGGAGACCAATTGCCACCATCACCTCGGTGTTTCCTGCGTGTCCCTGGCTCATGTCAGTCCACCGCCGCTCGACCAGGAATCACCGTAATGTGGCCGGAGACAGATTTGACACCGCCATCGAAGACTCACGGGCATTGGATTATAATCAGTGTTACAATCAGCGGACGACTCGTCCGTCCACATAACCACCTGCAGTTGAGCAAATAACGTGCTGCAGCTCAAGATGTAGCGGCTCATTCACCCCCGGGGGTGCATTTGAGAAATGCTTGAGAAGAATCTGTTGGATAGGTCCCGTTTGTTTTATTGTGTTCCCCCCCCCCCCCCCCCCCCCCCCCCCCCCGCGCCCCCCCCCCCACCCCCCCCCCCCCCCCCCCCCCCCCCCCCCCCCCCCCCCCCCCCCCCCCCCCCACCCCCTTGTTTGAGGAGAAAAGAGACTAAAGATGTTGCGTTGTGAATTTGAGTGCAGGAAGTGCG
>JACYXH010000316.1:37500-55000 GCA_026745465.1 Lota lota | reverse complement strand
TTGGGCCACTCTCGTCAATCCATACACAGACCACACGCCATGGCAACCGCAGTAAGCCTAGCCCACACGCCGCTAATTAAAGAGGATTCCTGTGACCTTTGACCCTGGTCATTTCCTTTTCCCCCCTTACGCTGTAATGCTACACCCCCGCCTAAGCACAGTGTTAAATTATTCAACGCTATAAAACAGGCCTTTGGGTCCACAAACAGAGACCGACCTCTAACCCAGGGTATTCTGGGGCCATGCGGCTCTTAAAATACATGCCGTTTAATATGGGACGTGACACACAGTAGGTGCAGGGGTAAAGCGGGCCTGGCCGGCCTGGCTGGCCTGGTCTGGGTCTGGTTGTTAAGTAAAGCCCCCCCCCCCCCCCCCCCCCCCGCTGTGTCTGTCCAAGCCCCGATAATCCTGCCTGGGCGGGGGGGGGGGGGGGGGGGGGGGGGGAACGGGACGCCGTGCGTCGTCTGGGTGTCTCATCACCGGGGCCGCTTCAGGAAGCTCCCCTTTCCCCAGCAGCAGAGGAAGAGGCTTCGCAGCAGCAAATGCGATGAAATAAAAGCCCAGCGGGGGCGCGTTTCCATGAGGCCATCTGAACGTACCGTTGCGTGGCGGTTTCTGTGTGTCGAGTGTGCGCGTGTGCGGATGTGCTTCTGTACTTCCTGGAAGACGCCCCCCCGAAGTGCCACCACTGACACAGAGACGTCTAGCCCCCCCCCGGCTGCCGCCCTGCTAATCTCTGCTGAACCAGGAGCCGGAGCCGGGATGCTGATCTGGCTGGGACCATATGCTGGCCAGAGCGGTCACCCCTCTACCAGACAAGAGCCAGAGAGACGTACACACGTGTTGACCAGCTGATGAGCCCACGTACAGATGGGTTATCACCTGCATTTAGAAATACAATAATAAATAATAATGAAATGCACTGGCAGGCCATTCGGTCCACATTTCTCTGTCCGTCTCTCTCTCTGTATTTCTCGGTCTCTCTCTGTGGGGGCTGAAACGTAAATTACATAAAGCAGACATATGTCATTCTGTTTCCACTCAGCTTGTGGATTAATGCTTTGATTAAACACTCTTTAATCTCAGCACTGAAATTATAGTTCCCTCGCTACAAAGAAATAAGATTATTCCTTGGCGAGCAAGAATCCTTTCCCCCCCCCCCTTCCTTCTTCCTCATGCCTGCGCCATTCTTCCCTGCTGTAGGATTGCGGCTCAATTATCTTTGTGCCAGACGATTATCCCTGGCTTTAATTCAATCTTCATTACGCCCCAGTCATATTTCAATTAAACACGCTATCAAAGCGTTAACACATACTTAAACCTGCTCTTCCTTCAGTTAATATCAAACTGAGTGGTGAGGGGGGGGGGGGGGGGGGGGGGATGACTGGGCAGGCTGGCTGACAGATGTTATAATTATGCACTTATTAAACATATTTCACACTTGTCTGTGCTCCCAGTGTGCCATGCGGCACACCCTTAGCACTCAGCCATTAATCGAATGACAATATGCTTCGGTTGTGATCTATTAATACAGCTCCACTCCCCTTGGGTCCCTGGTTAATTGTGACACTAGGATATCAGCAGGCCAAGTGGAGGAGGTTAATGCATTAGTAGATTACTCTTCACACTCACTTCACCTCACCGCTGTCTCCTCAACCACACGCACGTCATTGCCACCAGGGGGATCCCAATGGTAGCGGTCGCAGCGCTGAAGCTAGCTACGAGCAGTCGGGAAGCTAGGTCCCAGCAGTGGGGAAGCTAACTCCTAGCAACGGGGAAGCTACCTCCTGGCAGTGGGGAAGCTAACTCCTGACAGTAGGGAAGCTAATTCCTAGCAGTGGGGAAGCTAACTCCTAGCAGTGGGGAAGCTAACTCCTGGCAGTGGGGAAGCTAATTCCTAGCAGTGGGGAAGCTAATTCCTAGCAGTGGGGGAGCTAACTCCTGGCAGCAGAGAAACTAATTCCTAGCAGTGGGGAAGCTAACTCCTGGCAGCAGAGAAACTAATTCCTAGCAGTGGGGAAGCTATGTGTCCTAGCAGTGGGGGAGCTAACTCCTAACAGTGGGGAATCTAACTACTGGCAGTGGGTAAGCTAACTCCTAGCACTGGGTAAGCTAATTCCTAGCAGTGGGGAAGCTATGTGTCCTAGCAGTGGGGGAGCTAACTCCTAACAGTGGGGAATCTAACTACTGGCAGTGGGTAAGCTAACTCCTAGCACTGGGTAAGCTAATTCCTAGCAGTGGGGAAGCTAACTCCTAGCACTGGAGAAGCTAGCTCTTCTCCAGTGCCATGTTTATTGGAGAAAATGGGGATTCAACATGTTAATGTAATTTTAACTTTTAAACTAAATTGAAAATAAAACAAAACAAGTTGTTGTATTGGCTGTGCTCAATATATAACTGTTGTCAAAGAAAAAGTATTTGAAAGACGATATTAATGTTCACATTTAAAGGCCTATTATATGGTAAATCCAAGGCCTATAACATCATGAACCAATATTGTTGTGATATGAATGCATGTGGTTTGTAGTTCTGTAAATGAGAGAGAGAGAGAGAGAGAGAGAGAGAGAGAGAGAGAGAGAGAGAGAGAGAGAGAGAGAGAAGAGAATGCACACAAACTGTGAAGCAACAATAATATCACAACACCACACATGTGGCTAAAAACAGTGGGGTTTCCACTCTGCACTTGATCTCGCCTGAGATTACTCGTATAAATGATTGTCTTGTACTCTCTAGACAATCTAGGTCTAATCCCTAATCTCAATAACAAGAGGGATAGGTCATCTTTACCAACATCTGGGGATGTTTATGTTGAGCAAAATGGATAAACATGTACATAAAGCCCTGACCATATGGTTATGACTGTTTGCGTGTGTAAGTGTATGTGTGTGTGCTCTTGTGTTCATGCACATGTGTAAAAATGATGTGTGTGCATGCTTGTGTGTCTGTGTGCGTGCGTGCGTGCGTGCGTGCGTGCGTGCGTGTGTGTACAGCTACGTACAAGCGTGGGTCTTTGGTATTTGTTGTGTGTCATGCGTGTGGAAGGAAGCGGTCTACTTTCCTCACTTTTAATTACATTTACATTCCGCGCAGAAGAGTGACCGGAAAACTATGGGTTTGCGTGTCTCCCTAATTGATCCATAGCTGCGCTGCTGCTACGGGGAACTGATGTGCTTGGTAATGTGCTGCACTGCACACTCCATGCTACACCATCTCCACAAACCCCCGCCCCCCCCCCGCCCGCCCGCCCGCCCGCCCCCCCGCCCGCCCCCCCCCCCCCCCGCCACAACTTCAAAACTAGTTGAGAAGTTGGGCAGATCTTGTCTTTAGCAATCAAGAAAAGCCAGCCAAGTATGTCTCCACATTTAACCCTGCATGATAATGCAATAACCCTGTTGCCAGTTCAATGAATCCTGAGACATGGGCTGCCTGAGTTTCCTCCCGCTAAGAGGCGAGAATAGATTACCAATAGCCCGGCCAGGGAGAGGCAAACAAACATCCAAAAAAGAGGCAGTCAAGATGCCTCGCAATTACAGCAAAGCGCCTGCGATGCCCACCAGATAGGAAACGTGTGGGCCAGGGAGGGAAATGTGCAAAGCAGCCCTTCCGAGCTGCCCACCTCCAGCGGAAGAGCCCGGGGCGAGGCTGACAGACACGCACGGAACATTATACTCAGGAGGGGGGGGGGGGGAGGGAGGGGGGGAGGAGGGAGGGAGGGGGGGAGGGGGGAACAGAACACAAATAAAAACATCAAAACTGAACATCGGAAACAAATGAGAGCGCAGATGTCCTAATGAAATTATGGCAGATATTGATATTATCGGACGAATCTGCTGGGTCATAGCTGGGGTGCTAGCCGCGCTTTGATGGGGGTAGCTATCAAAATCAAAGGGGAACATCAGGGCCTACGCGTTCTATGCTAGCTTGCAATTCATACCCTGAAACAACGTTAGCCAACTCTACTAATAGAAGTTGCGTGGTGTTCTAACCTAATCTGAGGAGCATTTGAAGTTGATCTTGGTAATCTTCGCAATCTCAAAGGGATATCCTGGCGACTAATTTTTTAGAATCAACAGTAATATGAATAATATGCGTGAGAGGCCTAAGGCCATTGGCTACTCTGCCCCGAAAGTAGTGTACAGGAACCGGGGAACAACCCCCCCCACACACACACACACACACACACACACACACACACACACACACACACACACACACACACACACACACACACACACACACACACACACACACACACACACACACACACACACACACACACACACACACACACACACACACACACATACATGCATGTACAGACACACAAGTAGTTCACCAAAACATGCAGGTGGGTGTGTGTGTGTTTGTGTGTGTGTGTGTGTGTGCTTGCATTCGTTCATGCATGTGTCTGTGTGTCGCTGTGTGTAAGAGCTAAGTAAAGACAGAGCGAAAGGTATTAAAGAGGAAGGAGCTATTTGCTAATGGTGGAGATGTTCCAGAATACATTAGAGCTGGGGTGAGCGAAGACATGATGGAAGAGGAAGGTGGTGACCTGGTAAGAAGAAGGGAGAAGGTCAATCTATCTGGTGGCTAGGTCTCATCATGGCTGTGTGTGTGTGTGTGTGTGTGTGAACTTTTTCTTCCGTTTTGAACCAAACATGGATCTCGATATGCAAGGGCCAATAAAAATGTTGGCAAGGTTCCGTTCTGCAGATTGGTGTTCCTCCCATCGTCCGTGTTTCTGCTGCTCGTTCAGAAAGGAACAGCAGACAGTAAATTGAAAGACTTAGCGTTGACAAGGCTAGCATTAGCCACGTCAGCGTTAAACTCTGCCGCCTAAACAGGTTGAACGGAAGATTGATAGAACGCTGTCTTTATTCATGAAACGTCTGCTTACGATACAAAAACACGAGCACTTATAGCATGACTTGGTCACACACACTGCCGTTGGGTGTTTCCACTCTTCCTTTGGGGAGCGTGTCTTTGTACTGCAGGAAGGAAACATTGCGGTATGTCGCTACATGTTTCAATCTCCGCGGTCGCAATCTACGGCCCAGAATCCCGTGTCCGACGTTTCCCTGAAATGACCAGGTTCCACATTAGATTCGGACACATTATCCGCTTCCAAGGCAAGCGGTTTGAAACAAATAGCCTCCCGTGTTTCTGGTTGAACACAGGAGTCACGCGGCCCGCATTCCCGTGCGACTCTCTGCATTGGTTTGCATGTGTGCGAGTGTGTTACTCTTTGTGTACATGCGTACGTGTGGTCCCTTAGGAAGGCTCACTGAGGTGAACAGCGTGGAGAAAGAGGGTGGAGGTGGATGGAGGAGGGGGGGGGGGGGGGGGGGGGCACAGGGGGTCTGGGAGGCAATCAGGGGTTATTGTCTCCGACAGGACAGCCCCTTGATGGTCGAGACACGCCTTGGTTTTGTCACCTGACCAGCCTCAATCAATCAATCATCTTCCTGAGGCCGTAGAGGCAATCAATGGGCCTGGCTGAGCGCCTGGAAGAGGCTCCTCTTCGCGGTGTCACTCGACCGGCTGGTAATCAGCAATTACACAGGAGCTCAATATTCACAGAGAAAAAAGTGATTCATTTGATTTGCTGTTCCTAAAACTAATTTGGGGAGGGGGTGCCGATATTTTATTCATTATTTTCTTTCTTTTTTTTCCTGTGTGAAATGAATTGTGTAGTGCCAGGTGATGCTTGGTCAATAGTCATCCATATCAGTTTACAGTGATTACAACAGCACTGTGTGCCGATAGTGTGTGTGTGTGTGTGTGTGTGTGTGTGTGTGTGTGTGTGTGTGTGTGTGTGTGTGTGTATGTGTTGTTGTCGCCAACAATGAAAAGGTTGTTTGGAGGGGGTACAGCCAGTCTCTCGTGATGTATTTTACATTTATTTTGGCACATTTGCTCGTTAATTCCTAACACATGTACCATGGCTCTGAGGCATTATTCAAATACTTGTCTGGAAATTCTTAGGAAATGACTATAAGTCACGGACATGCCCACAACCGCTGGTAACTTTCCACCCATATTATCAGTAATGTACTTTCCAGAAAAAAACAACTAGTAAACTAAAGTGAAATGGAAATAAAGACATGCATATTTTATTTGTCTTAATTATCAAGCAGGTCCAATTATTACTTAAAAAGACAAGCCTAGCCAGCAATTAAAGTACAGTAGTACAATTTCAAAAATTTATGTATTATCAATTTTACAATATGTGCTCTCTCTTCCAGTCATTCTCAAACATCCCAAAACTTCCCAAAACATCCCAAAACAAAAAAAAAATTGCCCAAAAACCAAATAAATCCCACCTACAAGCACATACAAAAACATTTGTACAAAGTTGATCAAATGTTCTAACATTCATCCCAAGTTTACAGAATCAAAGCGTAATCCATGTTAATGAGCCCCAGTAGGTCTGGTGCATGCTATCGATCGGGGGGTGGAGGGAGTTGTGTGGGGGGTGGTAGGGGGAGGGAGGGGGGTAGGAGTGGTGTCCAGAGGGGCTGCTGTCCTCCCAGGGCCCAGGGAGGGACTGGGTCCGATGCTTCTCTTTTTACAGCATTAGACTACAGCCTTAGGGGCTGCTTTTACCAGCCGATCAATGGCTCTCGCTCTCTTGTCACCCTTCATTTGGAGAGCGGGCGTTGCCTCTGCTGCTGGCCCACTCCTTTTTTCACCTGGTCTCTCCCTCTCAATTTCTCTCCCTCTTGCTGTCTCCCCCCCCCCCCCCCCCCCCCCCCATTCTGTCTCTCTCGGTTCCCCTGACAGCTGTCTGCTCCACCACCACCAGCAGACAGACAAGTCCTTGGGCTGTGAGTATGTGTTGCACATGCGCACACACATACACACATATATAGTCGAAAGTTGGCGCTCATGGTGTAGACGCTGATGCCACACTTTTCTCTTTTACACACACACACACAAACACCCCAGTCAGTCTCTGCATCTGTCTCTATTTCTCCCTTGGCCTTCGTCTCTCTACATTGCTGACTGAGTCTCTATGTCTACATGTTCATCTCTCTCTCTCTCTCTCAGATGGAAGCAGATTATCTAGTTAAAGGCCTAGCAGCTGTAGGATCTCTCTCTCTCTCTCTCTCTCTCTCTCTCTCTCTCTCTCTCTCTCTCTCTCTCTCTCTCTCTCTCTCTCTCTCTCTCTCTCTCTCTCTCTCTCTCTCTCTCTCTCTCTCTCTCTCTCTCCTCTCTCTCTCTCTCTCTCTCTCTCTCTCTCTCTCTCTCTCTCTCTCTCTCTCTCACACACGTCACGCCTCGGCCTCGCACGCCCGCCGATCTCGCATGTGATCAGCACTTCTTTGGCTGCCACACTGGCTAGCTCCGACATGCTAAACAAGCTAGCTTCATGTCACGTTGCCAAATACAACAGTAAAACAAGCTCAACGCCAACAACATAAATAAAAAAAGGTGAGAATACACCGATTATGTTTGTTTAACAAAATGCACAAGACATACATACATCAGACTTTGGTATCTGAAGTCAAGGCAGCTCCAAGCGGTTTTACTGCAGTGGTAAGACTGCTTACTATTCAGGAACAACAAGCACCCCTCAACATCCCCGCTAGTTATTGTACCCTTGTGCGACACGACATATTGCACTGTATGTAAAAAAAAACAAAATGAACAAACATCGGGCGGGGCGTCAGCCGTGGCGGAGGAGGCCTGTTTTATCACCTGTACTTTATTACAGTTTGCCATCTGCACGCAGGTATGGTAATAGCTAGCTGCGACTATTTACACATATGAAAAAGCACATCCATCTGCCATGTTCTGCCAATCTCACATGAATCAGTCCTGCTTCCCCAGCCAACAACTGGTGTTTATTCACAAGGTGACAGCCAGCACCACGAGCCTGGTGACACCTGCACCGTGCTTCCTGCCTTCTGACATGCTTACACACACACACACACACACACACACACACACACAGACGCAAGCACGCACAGACATACATGACACACACAGCCACCATCACCAGGCATGTCGCCTCCTCATATCATCACCTCACCGCTTGCCTTGCATAGCCTTGACTATCACACATGAACGAAACACATACGCACACATACATACATACAAACAACACACACACACACACACATAAACACACATACACAGCTATATTTATTCCAAGGTTGCAATATACAATGTGTTTGTGAGTTCATATGACTTAGTGCATAGTTTTAAGTAGATTCATGTCTAATTGGCTTGGCTATATCCGTTTTAATCAGCCAAAAAGGGATTATGAGGACTCATGAATTATAGTAATTTAGGTTAATACCCAATGTCAGGAAGTGGTTTAACATTCTGCCAGATGACAAAGACTGCATTCCCTGAGCCGTTGCAACAATTTCCATAGCTGTGAAATACTGTATGCACAATGCTTATACGGTAAAATAGCAATAGCCTCGCAGGAGGAAAAAAATAAGATGCTTTTAACGGTGGCAATAATCAAATAATATATGGTTATGCAAAAATGTGTTATGCTCTACATGAAATGATAGCTTCCCTGCTCGCACACACTCTGGTAAATATTGGGTGAATAATATCACGCTATATAAACAAGATATCAGAGTTGAAACCCCCTAAAAATAAATCTCGATTATGTACCTGGAGACATGGCAGGCCGTGGATGCGTGGAGCCGTAATATCGGGACCTAAGTGTGGAGTAAATCACCTGGCGCGCAGGAATGTATGGCACAGTTGGCCAACAATAGCAACAATCTCACTAATCCGGGGTTTATTTATGCGAACAAAACAACGGATAGTGGTGCGTAAAACGGACAGGCGGTAAACGCCAAACAAACGGCACGAGCGGGGAGAGAAATAAGAAACCTGTACTAGAGTTCACATAAAAGCCAGGGCTGTAACCTAGGTAATGGTTCCTAACCTGTTTATTTTTTGTTTGTTTTTGGGGGGGGGGGGGGGGGGGGGAAGAGATGCAAGTGATGTCACAAGGTTCTGACTTCTTTCCTATTGGTGCAGCCCCCGTCTCATCTCGTCCTCAGGAACGATTGGACAAAGTTGGAAAACCTGTGTGGCTCGCGTACTGTCTACATTTGTATGGTTGTGCACGTCCCGATGTTTCCAACTGGGTGCGTTTGTGAATGATCCCGCTCTGCGCCGCGGCAGTGATGCGGTGCGTGGGGAACAGGTGTCAGAGACAGGTTAAGTATGGGCTCCGTGGTGTGTCCGAGGTGAGAGACCGTTACGTATTAATCCCCACCTGACACTAATACGTGATGTATGATTTAACCCTGGCACACGGGACGCTGTACATTACAATCTGGGCCATATGGCGAGACATTAGCCCTGCGCCCTGTGGCGGGATAATCTCTGCGTTCGGCCAGTGTGGGTGCTTCCTCCCAGATTTCTTTGCTCTATAATTGCATGACAGCATTAACGTATCGGGACCGATTCAGAGAGGCCAGTGACGTGGACGCGATCTAGGAGGCTGCGTGCACGCCATGGTACACAGACAGGCAGACAGACAGGCAGACAGGCAGACAGGCAGACAGGCAGACAGGCAGGCAGACAGACAGGCAGGCAGACAGACAGACACACAGACAGACAGGCAGACAGGCAGGCAGACAGACAGGCAGACAGGCAGGCAGACAGACAGGCAGGCAGGCAGGCAGGCAGACAGGCAGGCAGACAGACAGGCAGACAGACAGACAGGCAGACAGACAGGCAAGCAGGCAGACAGACAGACAGACAGACAGACAGATAGACAGACAAACAGGCAGGAAGGCAAGCAGTCAGACAGACAGACAGTCAGGCAGGCAGGCAGACAGGCGGGAAGGCAGACAGATAGACAGACTGATACATAGATAGGCAGGCAGGCAGACATCCTTAACAACTTTTAAGTTGTTCCACGATACCCCACTACTGTCCCTGGAAAAACACATCACTATCTGACACACACACACGCTTCTAAATGAACACACAAACACACACTTCTAAATGAACACACACATTCACACACGCATACTTCCAAATGAACACACACACACACACACACACACACTTCTAAATGAACACACAAACTTCCAAATGAACACACACACACACCAATTCCTTACAAACACTACAAACACATGAATACACTCACCCCAACCTCTATCGAATTGCTGCAAACCCCCTTCATCCCCCCCCCCCCCACACACACAATCTTCATCCACACACACCCCTCCCCCCGGCCCCCATCCAGGAGCACCAGTCACCCAGCGATGGGAGTGTGGGTGTGTAACTGGGCCCTCTCTTCCCCAGCCTCGCCCAGTAATGAACAAATTCACTGCGCATTACACTGGACTTGATCTCTAGCAAAATAGTGCTGGAACAAACAATTTGGTTTGTCAACACCTTTCTCTGGACTCCTCCATCAATGTCAGCGGTCCAAATTTAAACAGCAAAGTGCATTTGACTGCAAGACCCTGGTCTGATTAGACTTCCCAGCTCAGTGAATTGCTCCAGACAGGCGGGCAAGCTCTGATTGCTAACCCGGCTTGAAAATAGTCTCCACCGCGTCGGGATTAGCATGAATATTTTTTATATAGATCGATAAGCAATCTCCACTCTATAAGAAATGCCAGCAGCCTTCATTTGGCTGATCAAAGGTCCATCAGCCATCGGGCGACAGCATCGGGGTAAGAGGGACCCCGGCACGGCCCCCCTCCTCCTCCAGCCTTCCAACCTAATCGTGGAAACAATCACTGCATCACAGGATCCCATCTCAGGGGGATGGAGCGACTCAGGTAAGGACAACAGAGGGCTTGACCGCAAGGGGACACAGTTCATTACAGCTGAGGTCTCCCTCCGCTACACACCCCCCCCCCCCCCCCCCCCCCCCCACCACCACCCCACCACCCCCCCTCCCCCAAGCCGCCGCTGACCTGGAAGTAAAAGGCCAGGTCAGCCCTCTATCTGTTTATCTTTTTATTCCCCTAAACGCAATTCATGGGATTAGATCTGACACCGAGGAGAGACCACTGGAGACAGGGGACAGGGACGGGGACGGGGACGGGGACGGGGACGGGGACGGGGGGACAGGGACGGGAAACATGACTACCCGTTTGGGGGGGGGGTGAAACAATGAAACAATAGAGCAATATTGTTATGAGATTGATTGTTATGATTTCATGAAAAAACAACGACGACACTTTCTGAAGTTGTCCTGATTCTCAAACACCAAATTCTTGAAACTGCAGGGGTGGACTGACGATTGCAACCCCCCCCCCCCCCCCCCCCCCCCCCCCCACCAACAACACCTTCACTAATTTGCCAGAGCCCATAAAAGGGTGCAGGTGTGACCCTAGCATTGAGTAGTAAACCAGCACAGAGTGAAACCACACGCCACTCAGCGGCTGCATGCTCCCACAGAGAGCCAGTATGGGAGGTGGGCTCAGAATAGAGCCCCGATTGTTAATTGCAGGTTTAATTCATTAGCAAGTGTCACTTTATTCCAGGGCAGCCTTAGCATGCTGATTTAAAAGTGGTAATCAGGATTAATTAGGAGAATATATATGTGAGGATTAGCAGACCTAACACTTGGAAGGGTTTCTCTCTCTTTTCTTTCTCTCTCTCTCACTCTCTCTCTCTCCCTCCCTCAACTTTCCCTACATTATTCTATCAGTTCACCTACCTGCCTCTCTCTTTATTTGATTGCACTCTCTTGAGCTTTATTTTTCTTAATTTGTTTAAGTTCAGGCTCTGGCCTTCCTCCCTCTGCCCTGCCCTCATCATGTGGTAGACTGCATCTTTACTTGTGTGATGTATTTACATACATACTTATATTGAAGGTGTATCTTTTATCTAATCCGAGTTATGGGTCAGAGGCTTGTAAGGGAAGGCTACACTCTACAGCGAGTGACAGAGTGGCAAAGTAGAAATACAGTTTTGACTTTTGGCAGGGGGAGATCTTGACTTGTACTAATGAATAGTACTTCATAGCGAGGGGAATAGTTATCATAGGTCATCCCTAACAAAGGTCCTGCCGTTTATGAGGACAGATTAAGACTCACACATGAATCTCCCCTTTAAGGTAGGGTATAGTTTGGTAGGGTACCAGCCAAAGGTAGGGTACCAGCCAGAGTAAACTGGATTTTGAAAGTAGGAACTAAATAAATCCCACCCCCTCCCTTCAAGCCTCCCTCCAAAGCCACTCCCCCCAAAACACGTGACTAGCTCGCTAGCTTTAGCAATAGGTCTGCTTGCCTTGTGGAAGACTCTGGTCATATGCAATGAGTGCACAGTACTCAAGAGTGCGCGCAGGTAGCTGGGTAGGTAGACACTAGACACTGGACACTAGACTGTTTGGTAGGCAATAGACAGACCGTCCAATCATTTCATTTGGGCCGAATGAAATGATTGGATGGGCTTATAACAGGCTTTTTTTGTCAGCGCTTTAGTGTTTGATTTAGTGTTTGCTGTCAGGATGTTAAGAGAATTTTAACAACTATGACCAAAATGCTTCTAAAATAAATTGCCTACTTTAGCTTTGATCGTTTATTTTTCTGCAATCTTGCTGCACTTACTGTCTGAGAAAAGAAACAAACATATAAAGGAGGAGATGAATGATTGTGAAACCATCAAGAGATGAAAAACATCATGGTGTCAGAGAAAAGAGGAAATACTTCAATAAATTAAATAAATACAAAAAAACATGTCCAAGTAACCAAATTGAATAAAAAGAATACGTAAATAAATGTTTATATATATATATATATATATATATATATATATATATATAAAATAGATAAATACAAAAATACATTTAAATTGCAATTCAAAAGGTATAACCGTATGACCCTAGATAAGCAGCAGAACCAGACCTTCCACTAGCAATGACTGGATGTCATCACAGATTCTTGGACTTCTGTAGACACGCTCATTAATTAAAGCCTTAAACCTGGCGGTTATCTCATGTATTTCAACAACACTCTGCGGTTTACATAACCTTGAGGCGCCGCAGTTCAAGTGCATGTATGGACTGTTTTGCTTTGCGGAGAAGCCTCAGCATCGATGCAGGATGATGACGCTGGACCTCCGTTCTGGCAAGGGCTGAGAGCAAATCCTCCATCTTGTTTGTTTATAAAGCACCGTTCTCGTGTGGCCGTTAGGCTAAGGCGCTTCAATTATTTGATCAGGCTTAATTGCAGGCTACTTAATGCAGCTTGAGGTGTTGGTTTTTTGTGCGCATGTATCTTCTCCAGGGGCAGGATGTAACGCAGTATATATATAAAACAAGCTGTTTAGCTTCACGTTTTTGGGTGGTCTTCCCAAGCCCCCTGAGAGCCCATGTGTGTCGTGACAATGCTATAGCAACCCATCAAGAAAGAACTGCATTCAAATATCATACGCATGCATCTACGTAGAGGTTTGGCACGGGATATAATATAAATGTAAAAGAATAGAGTCGTAAACGAATTTGAACACCGTGCTGAGGTTAATGATGAACGAACAAACGAGACACAAGCAGTCAGGCGCTAAATCAGGGAGTGTCCGGAGTATACGCCTTCATCAGGGATACATTATTAAGCAGTTTGGATATTTCCTCCTCGCCCAATACTTACAAACACAGTTTACTCCACTGTGCAATTGAACAATTCTTTTTTTTTTTCCTCCTCTGGATCTGAAAACAGGTTTGGGCGAAGCCGCGGACTTAAACAATAGCAGGAGTGGTATCGAGCCTCTTCGGAGAAGATCAAATGCGGCTTTCATTAGTTTAGTACAGCGCCTCATCGATGACTTGTCTGACAGTCCTCCCTTCAATACCCGGGCCCAGGCTCTGAAAATCATCCTTCTACAGAGCTCTCTGGGCTGTAAATTCAATCCAGCTCAATACAGCTCTCCCTCCGACTCCCCTCCGCCTCCCCCCCCCACCCCCCCACCCCTTCTAGACCTCCATTATTTCTTGCCGTGGATTAACCCCATGCGGTTGATCAAAAGGGAGCTTTGCCGTGTATCAGCGCGGGGCCAGGCCTCGTCCGTCCATTACCCACTCATAATGAAATCTTCAACTTATTTTTATGGAAAAATCCATTGTTGGTCCACAGGAACCATATTTAGCGGGAGAGCGTGATCTTCCGGAGGATTAAGGAAATGCTCCGGGGGGGGGTTTCGCTGCTCTTCACAGAAAAAGCAGGAGGGGGAGGCAGGAGAGTGGTGCGGGTGAGGATGGGGGGGGGGGGGGGGGAGGAAAGGGTAAGATTGCCTCACAAAATCAAGGACCTTATGCATCTTTTTTTAAGCGAGACTGTTTCCAATTAAGACACCGTGAGCAGCACAATATCACATTGTCACGCAGTGAACAGAGATCTGCACTTCCCAGACAAAATAGCATTGAATCACCTTTTTTTTGGCTTTGGTTTAATGCTAAAGGCTATCATTTCCAAGCTAATTTCCCTGTAGTGTTAGCATAGCTTCTTTGGCTACTAGCTAAGGAATGTGCAATGTGTATCCAGCAGCCTTTATAAGGCACCCATCATATTTAGGTACTGTTTCCAAGGGCTGACCTGTGCGTGACTACAATCCCTACTAATTCATGTTGCATTAGCCTGTCCTTGTGTTTGAAGAGTGCTTACAGTAAATATGATACATACACCAGGGCTAAAAGCTTTACATAAAACTGTCTTCAAAGGACATATTAACCCATCTTTGTTTACAAGAGACGAGTCAGAGAAAAAGACAATATGGCACAAATGGTCGTAAAACACAGCACTTCCCCACCTCTCGCACACACACACACACACACACACACACACACACACAGGGACACACACACACTCTCAAACACACACAAACACTGCAGACATAATGCAGAGACAGGACTAAATCACTAGAGACGGGAGCATTTAAAAAGGAGCATCAAATTTCCAAGTAATAAATAGCAGAGATTGATTTGACCTCCCAGCCACGTCCTTATACACAACTTAAGAAAAATGGAAGCTTTTTCCCCCTCTGGGGATTCCTCAAGGGACGACATCAGATAGCCCGTTGTGGCTTTAAGGTTCCACGACAGTTCAGTGTTGTCAATATGCTGCTAAACCTATACCCCCCCCCCCCCACCCCCCTTCTTCCTCCTGGTAGCTAAAACACCAAGACCAAGGCATCAGGGGTAGAGAGAGGCAGGTCACAAACATCTACAGCTTTTATCACTGTTCTGGCATCTGGCGGTGGCGATGGAGAACTAGACGAAGGTCAAAGGGTTTCTGTTACTTGGGGGCAAACACATATGTCTGCATTATTAACTAACAGTTACCCGCTCGGCTCCTATTCCAAATGTAGCCTCTCTTTTTTTTAACCACTGTTTGTTTCAGAGGACAACAGGAGGGCAAATGGGTAAGACAAGAAGAAAAACATGGTTATTGTGTCACGAGCATTGCTTTGCAAGCTGAAGTGTCCGTAATGACTTTGGATGTACAACCGGTTTATAAGCAGATCTACAGTCAGTGCCGAGGGCGTTGGAAAAGGACATACAGGTGTGGTGTAAGGTCCCTGGTACCATCACCATAGACCCCATGGTATCTTCTCGAGGCGCGGTGATGTAGCGTCTCTGTGAGCGTTTACGGTAACCGATTCGGAGGAAGTTGCCAAAAAAAGAAAGGAAAAAAAAAGTATGCAAGTCTGGCAAACAGCTGCAGAGCCGAGCCCTGTAGAAAAAGCCCAGACCTGGTCTTTCAAACGCGACCAGCGCAGGGACACTGTTGGAGACACAACTGCAGCTTCCGCCCTGGTCACCATAAAATACCAACAGTGCTTGTGATTGGACAGGCCGTTAGAGACCCTCTGCGACACCTCGCCGCGAAGAGAAAGGGTCTCTGCAGTGGCCGATCCCCGGGAAACATGTGGTGCACATGCAGCCCACATCCCATTTAGAGTCGTGCTCTCGCTGCAGCCACACAGACTTATCATTGACGCAACATGTAGTGACAACACCTTCAAAATATGTCAACCGCACCGAGTAGCAACTACCAATTTAGAGGACTCTGTTTTCCACTGCAGTTTCTCGGTTCAGAATCGGGTTGTGGAGGAGCAAATACAACGTACAGTTTAGGGACCTGTGTATCTTATGCATCATACTATGTTTTTCTACCTACAGTATCTCATTTAAAAACAACAACAAATGTATTTAAAAATAGAATATAGATGGTATTTTTAAGATCTGAAAAATGGGTGAAACATGCTCCTACCAACTCACTAGGTAAGGACATCCAGGGATTTTCTGCCTCTTGTCTTGAGAGGACTTGTTATTTTCCCACTTTAAACAGAACCGTAAAACACCTTTTGTCGCATAGCATATTTCAAGGTAATTTTAAAAGGGCAAAACGAGCCCTTCATCCTTCGGTGGCTTGTTTTACTTAATGCCTTCATTTTGTTACAGCAAGATTTATAAATACATACGGTAAAAGCCATACTTAAAACAAAAACTACCATCAACTACATTTCCATTGTGGTTCGCCAGTGGATGGTGCTTTCCTGCCCAAGAAATTATTAACTTTCTTGGACAAAAAAAAGAAAAGAAAAAAAAGAAATAGAGAAAACAGTTTACGCACATTAGTGCAGAAGGAAGTGCAGGAATGCTGTGAAAACATTGGTTCAGCCTACTATCGACCACCGAGCCGTGGTCCTCTCCCTTCCTGCAGAGCAGCCAATGATGAACGATGGCAGCGCAGTCAATGAAAAATCAACTGGGAAGCACAAAGCTCTTAATGCTAAGCTATATTGGTTGCTGACGGGAGCAAATAACATCAGCATAGCACTTATAGAGGCCAATCATACATTTCTAGCCGCAACCGCACAGGTTTCCCAACTGCAATAAATTCTTTCCCCTGATTAAACAGTAAATTCAGCATGCCTATCAGGCTCCCATTAAGTGAGGGGCCGCTTTCAAAAACACCATTAATCAACCGAGAGATATGGCTTAAAATATCAGTCATCGATAGTAACTGCTTATGACAGTTTACACAGCTTTATATCTGCAGAGCGCGCTCGCTGATCTATCAATTACTACCAGCCCCTGCCGCATGCTAATTGTGCATTTTCCCCTCTAATGCATTTCCACTGTTATCTTATGGCCTAATGAAACTAAACAAATCAATAAATATAAATTATACATGCAAAGATGTACTGCCGTGAACATAAAGCCTCTAATTAATTGCACTTGATTAATTTATATACTTTAATTATCTCTTCGAGCTGCAGATGGCATAAATATCTGGACAATCTGCTTATTTGCTATGTCAGTCATAAAAGGGCAGACACAGTGCATCTATTCTGCCTGGCCAGCTTTGTCACTAGAAAATGCACTGTTGCTGACATAAAAAAGGCCCTGCTGTTGAATAATTGAAGGAGAGCAAATTGCCAGACAATGCAGGACGTTTGTCGGACCTTTCTAATGTTGTGGCTGTTTCAGAATGCCAAGTATTTGAACACACCAATCGAAACGCCCTACTAGATGTTTCAATAACATGTCCTT
>JACYXH010000316.1:0-32500 GCA_026745465.1 Lota lota | reverse complement strand
GCCCCAGCCGTCCACCCTGATTCATTTGGTTTGATGCTGGATTCCCCACCCATGTCGCGCCACATGCTTAATGCCCAGCGACAGGCATGCACGCGGGCATGTTTAGTGCAACAATTATGGTAATGGCTGGAGAGCACTCAGCAGAGGGAATAAGAATATGTGATTAAGGGCCATTCTGATCATGATCAAATATTAATCTGATGCCTCTTCACCCTGACCTGGCTTGGAGCATAAGACGCTCTTATAGACTTATGCATTAGCAGATTTACACAGGGCTGAACCCAAGCACATAATAATATTAGACGGGCAAAGTCACAACACCGTGAGCAGATATTTCAGGAGTGCAATCCACTTACAATACAAGCGAATGAAAATAGCTCTGGACAATTATCGGGGTGAGGCTTTATGAGGACTCAATGTTTGCAATGACAGTAAATACTTAAAACATTCCATGAACCACCTGTTGCATTGGATTGCGTACTAGGTGGAGTTAATCCTTTAATACGATTAAAATCTAGGCAGCCATGCACTTGCGTGTTAAGACGAAAAGGTACGTTAGTTATGAATTAATTAGCTGATATTTATGTGTGTTCATTAATTGTATTCATTATAAAACATTTGCAGCCAATTATTGTTGAAAAGGCTTCATACAATTTTGACACAACTGTATGTAAAATATATGTATTTTTGTATTTTATGAATTACATCATTTAATTTCACGTTTTATTAAAATTAAAAACATTTTATTATAAGATTATAATTTTTTTATGTATTGATCCCTGTTGATAAACTTAAATCTGACTCACTTAATTGTGTTTGTGTATTCAAAACATGCAGGGCAATACACATTGTAATGTACAAATTATAGTCTACACATTTGAATTAATTTATGAATATTATTTTAGGATTTCTTTCTTTTTGATTTTATTTCAAGACAATAAAGAATAAATAAGGTCTGACCACCAATACAAGTTGGAGCTCAAAGTTAGTTAATATACTGTATATGCCAGAGGTTTGGAGTTAATACATATTTTAAGAATTGTTTTGTTAATCTGCATTTTAAATTGTGTGAGTGTAAATTAATCCAGAAAAGATTATATTATATATAGATTATATATTATGAAATAAATATAATTGTAAATATAATATATGCTATAGTTCCTGGCTTGTGAAACTTTACAAAAATCCTATGTTGTAACGACCCACATTTCAATGAGTATACGTGATTGGGGGGCAGTGATAAATCAAACACATGTATTAATTTGGTAGAATAAGAATGAGCATTATTTGATTCAATGACTAATCCTGTACGGCATACAGTATAGAGTAAGCAGCCCACGATGAGACAGCGACTGGCAGTTTGAAAGAGATTAGGGCGACATTAAATCAACACAATTGCCGAGGCCTGTTAAACAACACAGAAACAGCTTGTAAGAATCATTGGATTATGAATCTGGATTATAATTGGAAGCCTCCACCAATTCCAAACCGATGGTAGGGAGACTCCAGATGACCTTATCCACTTACATCGCATTTTTAACTTGCTATGATTTATACATAAGATAAGGATTATTCCTGGGTCCTTTCTTAATTCAAAACGTATTGTTTGTTCTGCTGGGCATCAGTGCGACAGATGGTCTTGAACCCTTCCACGGAATAAATATATTACAGTTTGAGGCTTAACGGGCACGTACTGTCTGTGCAGTTACTGGTGTCCCCGGGTATTAAATGCAGATCCGGGAGCTCGTGCAAAGCCCAGCACGTGGTAGAACAGCAGAATGCGCCTGCACTCTATGGCTCTGTTAGAAACATGGAGATGAATTCACAGGAAACCATCATTTCTTACGTACTATGGGGATACTGTTGATGCCAAAACTACAACAAGAAAATATAAGAGGATTTCAGGCTCTAATATAATATAATATAATATAATATAATATAATATAATATAATAATACTTTCTATTGTTATTTGAACATTTAAATACAAATGTGGTGTGTAATAACTTTAAAATAGAGTACAGGTTAATGCAACAAATCTAAGGTTGTTTGTAAGAAAGATCCCGACTAATGAGATTAGCCCAGAAATGTTTCTTGGGAATAAAAATACTCTCCCTGCTCCTTAAAGCCGTTTCATTTTGTCAAGACGCAGAATTGAAAACTTCACACCACAAACACGTTAAAAGAATGCATGTAGGCAGAACATATGAACTCAAAAATCTACATATATCACTTCTAACTCCACAGACGGTGATGACGTTGACATGGAGTAGCAATTTAAATGAGACAAAACTAAAACAGTTTCTAAGTGAAACATACATCAAATATGTAGTTGTTTATAGCCCTCTTCTCAACTTCATACAATTATGTTTAATTTTTTATTTTTTGGATACATAATTCAAATGTATAAGCTGCTAGGATGAGCACAACACATTGTCGTTTAAAAAGGTAACAATCTTTTTTTGGTCGAATTTGTGAATTCCTCTGTTTTCCAAACAAACCTGGTAATGTCATCAGACGAGTGCTCTAATGAAGCTCTCTCATTCCCCACCACTGCCCAAGACAAGAGTGACTGGCTAAGGTACCTGCTCACACGACAAAGCATGTAGAACAACCACAACGACACAGCAGTGAAAACATCATGGAGCAAATCCGAGCCACATCTCTGCTCTAGACCACTGTTGTTGTCCATCTACTTTACCCCTGGTATTTTAAGTTATTCAGTCTGCATTACTTTATCTTCTCTAGTAAATCAATGATTCTGCAAAACAGGTGTGACAGGAGGATGATGAACACAAACCTAATCAGTGAATAATGTCACACTCAGTAATGTGCTGGCCAATCAAATCTTTGTCCCATCATAGCAAAAGACAATAACCATATAATTCTTTGTTGTTGTTGTTGCTTTGCTGTTGACTTCCTGTGCGTTTTCCTGCTCAAGACTAGACAAGGATCCCTGGAAAACCAAGTCAGTGACCTGGAATCTGCTGAGTGACATCATATCATTTGGCCAGAGGAAGAGCAGAATGTTATTCCTCTCATTCTGCGTGTGAGAACAGACCCGGTCTGGACCGTGGTCATCCACGGCCCAGTCCAAACACAGCAACCGCACGGGAGATTGAGTATTTTCACGGCATGCTGCGTCGCTAGCCTGCGCTTCACACTGACCAGTGTGTGCGTGTGTGTGTGTGTGTGTGTGTGTGTCGAGAGACAAAGAGAGAGAGAGAGAGCGAAAGAGAGAAAGAGAGGGGAAAAAAAGAGAGAGAGAAAAGCTCATCTGCTCTGGAGAAGGCCAGCGAGCATTAGGATAGCAGGAGAGACAGGAGAGGAGAGAGAGGAACACTGACTCTAAACAACTATGTGGACAGAAAACTCTCTCCTCCTCCTCCTCCTCTCTCTCTCCCTTTCTGTCAATCTATCTCTCCCGCTATCCATACATCTTGTTCTGTCCCATTACACAATTGGATTATTTGACTCTCTCTCCCCGGACGTTAAATGGTTCCCACAGATTGAATATGCGGCTGGAATTTGATATTTGACTTGATTTAGATGGAAGCCTCATGACATACAACTTGTGACCTGTTGATACAGAGGAATCGACTCTTTGTGTTGTGTCCTCTTGGACTCTCTACTCGAGAAAAGGAACTATGTAATTTCATCATTTTGTTTTTGCACTTCAAATGATTTTACAATTTTACATTTTAAAAAGTTATCGATAAGAGAATGACAAAAGATTACTGACAAAAATAGGCATTACCAAATGATAACTATTATCAAATGATAGAGAAAGCAAATAAATATCAATAAAATCTATTAATGGTTAAGCTCTGGCTGGAATTTGTATTTGTTCTACTTAAAACGTTTTTTTTCCTTTAATAGAATCAATACAAAGAAAGAAATCGTTATATTTTATCTATTTACAGAACCACATATGATGTCATATCGAAAATACCCGTGAGTAAGAATGGTGTTATGGTGGATTACATCATGGCCAGAGAGATGACACTACAACTGTCCCACAAAGACTCATTCCACATCTCCATTTGGATTCATTTCCAACTCCACCTTTCCCTATTTGTCTGCACAAAAAACATTTACGTCCCTCCGAAAAAAAAAAGAAGGGAAAACACTTGGGAGTTCAACCTTTGACAGGGCCTGCTTCAACAGCCTACGTTACACCAATATTCAAACTGTACACCTGCATCCCCCCACATTTTCAATAACACCTAGTAGGTGAGCTGCTCTTAGTGGCTGCGTGTTATTTCTACTTTGGGGAACAGGGAGCAGCAGCGGCAGGTGTGTGGAGCCCACCGTGAGGTATCAGGTGTCCCTGGGCCCAGGCCTCGCTCATTTGTCATGGTGAATGAATGCTCTGCCTGACTGCACTTTCTCATTCCATTTCCTCCCGCCACCCACTGTATGCTGTCATTTCTCTAACCCGCTCTCCATTCACATGAAGTGTGGGCAATAATGCTCTCTCACATTCCTGCTTTCAATGGCTTACAGGCTACAGAACACACAGACCTCCTCCTCCACCACCACCTCCACCACCACCTCCACCACCAGCCACCCACGCCCCAACCCCCCGTCTCACCCCACCTATCTAGTGCTGACACACATGCATGTGTGTGTGTGAGTGCAGATGCACACACTGGTACACACAGCGTATCCTCACATGGAGAATGACTTTAAACAATTGTTTAAAGTTTAGCAATATTTAAAACAAAAACACGTTTCAATTGATAATGACAATACATGATATAAAAAAAGATTTGTTATTATTATTAATAAAAATATAATATTATTGTGTTTGATATTATTATGATGAATACTATTATTAAAATTATTATTACTTTATTATTATTACTATTATTATTTAATTATGACGGAAATGACAATATCTTTCTGAAAACACAAATACATTTTTTTTACATTCAGCCTAGACTAAATACAAATCATATTCCAGTAAACATCATTAAAACCTCTCAACAGGAAAACCATTATGGCTTCCGAGCTTATTAATACAGAAAACGAGGCTAGCGCTGCTCTTACTTACATCCATAACGCCCCTCATCAACCGATCTAGGTCTCACATTTAGCCCGCCATACCGTGTACGCTCCACCACAGAGATCCGTTCCACATCGGCACTCTCTGCAACTGTTACAGCCAGGAAGAACAGACAACATTGTCTCTCCCTACCCAAACAGAGGAAAAGTGCATAAGCAAAAGTAGAGGCAATTTAAGAACACCCCAAAGCTCAACCAACATTGCGTGTGTGTGTTTTCCCCCCTTTCTCTTCCTTTTCCTGCAATAAGAAAACCAGGAAATCTCCACTTATTACAACAAACATTTGCCTCAACTCAGGAACCAAGTCGGACTTTTTTTTCGTATCTTATGGGAGACCGTGCACACACATGTTGTCTGTGTTAGGGCTTTGTTAAGATACTGTAGCGCCATCTGCTGGCCGAGAGAATACCAAGGTAGGAGAGTGGAAAGAGGAGGGAGATGAGGTTCCAGAACGAGGTTTAGGTCTCTCGGATCACCATGAATTTACTAAGCAAATGTTAAGGTAATATTAGATACTTTTTTTCATCTGCTATATGCCCAGTGTATGCGATGTGAGATGTACTGCATATAGTGGAAGCAAGTAAGTCAGGAAAGCGTTTTTGTTGTTGTTTTTTTTCACCATGAGCATCCCCCATACAGTTTGCTTTCAGAGGTCCAAGCAGGACTTTCTGCGTTACAGTGACGATTCTGACCGGAGAGTTACATGTTTCAACCGCAGCTGGCAACAAGTAGTGGGCCTACATGCACATAAACAACCTCTCCTGGCCGGCCCTCATTTCCTTCTGTGAATCCAGTGGACAACTAATAATGACTTAATCAGCCTGATTGCACATACATCACCGGGATTTTTTTGTATTTTGTTTAAGTCAAGAGGGGAAGCATGTTTTACTTGGGAAATGAAATATGTGATGACCTGTTCCCTGTCACCCTCCTGGACACACAGATCCAGCTGAGTCAACACGCTGGTCAGGTATCATCCATATGTAGCCTCTTCCCACGTAAGGCTGCTGACAAACCCCTCAAACAAATGTGTAACCTTAAACACACAGACTAAACCAGAGCCTTTTCCATCTCCAGTCTACCATACAAGCATTTATTCAGACTTCATTTGGCCAACCGATGCTTAAAGTGTGTGCAAAACGTTTATTTGAGCCTATTTAGAAACATGTTTGTGGAACATCCGCTCTGTGTCATTAAATGTCCACTCCGCAACGCAGCCAGTCACAAAGTGTACTACTTCTCCAAATGACAAATGACAAATATGACGAGAAAAACATAGTGCAATATTTGGTCTTTGGAAGCGTGGTGATCCGAGTCTAATGTGGCAGCCATGCCATTAAACGTCTAGTGTTATCCCCTAACCTGCTACAGCCTACACACTGCTCAGCTTGTTCTCTCCCATGTCACGCCACATTCACATCGAGCACGTAAAACATAAATAGCAACAGAAAAGTCTGTAACGGCGAACTTGTCAAGACAGTTCAAAGGAAACGGCTCACAAGGCACGTCCATCGGTTGATGAACTATGTTCTCGCTTGCTATATCTGGGCTGTGTCGAAAAGCTCCCACATCTTCTGGGAGATGAACAATAAAACAATAAAACGGGTAATGTTGCTTCCTTGGCTGGTTCTGACGTGGTCATTACAGTGGAGTCATTCTGTGTTTTGGTGTGCACTAAGGCCGGTCTGTGTTGAGGGAAGCTCACTGGGATTCCACCACCCTCCTTCCTTCCCCCCCCCCCCCCCCCCAGTGCACTGTAGCCCGACACAACAACCGGGAGAATTAACATGGCTGTGTGCAGGTCTACGCCGATAACTTCAAAGACTGATATGAGAGACCTAACGAGACCTGAGGTGCAAGCGAGAGGTTGGGGAAAATGAAGGAAATCAATATCCTTGAGAGGAAAATGGACGAATTATGGAAATGTAAGGTTCCACCATTTGGGGGATGGGGGGGGGGGGGGGGGGGGGGGGGGGGGGGGAGAAATCCAAGCAATTCGTTTTAATTTTCACTGAGTGATAACTCCAAAAAATACGATTTCGTCAAACATGTGCATCAATTATACCCGATACTTGAGATGTAACGTACAGATGTAATGTACACAGGTAACGGTTAAGGTAAAAGTCAGCATATACTGTATGTGGACCTGAAATATGTGCTGCTTCAACATATGTATTTGTATGCCGCCTATATTAAAATATATAATTCAGACTTTAGTTCTCCACAGTAAAACATATATCAGTGTATTATGCCCCAGAGCCTCAATGATATTTGGGTGTTTAAAGCGTTTTAGCACAAACCTTAAATGTAACACCTAAAATGTTTCAGGATTGAAAGGGAAGTGAATCATTTAAACATTTTTGTTTGGCACATGTTAAGTCCCAACCTTGTTAAACACATTTATATTAACATCTATAATACCAATACACCTGAGGGTCCACTACCATGAAAGTGTTGAAACGTTGCATATGAGACATCTCATTTTCCTCACCTGTTCATGAGTGTTTAGCCTTGACTATTTTAAACTCATTTTCTTATGTTACTTGAAAGGAACCCTGCACAGGAAGAAGACACCTCCAGCGCGATGCTGAAATTCTATATCCCAAACACTATATCTGTGATTGGACACTCTACCCTCTGCGTTCCATTAGGACTTAAGGATTGAGCAACATGGATTGGCTGTGTCTAATCAAGGTCTATTGAAGTCTTCGCCTCCCTTCAAGCCTAGTTCAAATGACCAGTCAGCACTAATGCACCCATATTGTGTTTATAAGTGTGAATTGATTTATATTGCTGGAAAGCTTCCAGAAGACACCAAGAAAGCCGCATTGGAACCCAATACCAATTAAATATGTTTGTTTCTTGGGAAATGGCCACTCTGGACATTGGATCAATATGGACATCAAAAGGTCAGAGCAATATATTTCCGTTGGAAAGCTAACGTGCCATCAAGTAGATCACCTGCCTGATGTCAGCCATCTGCTCACTCGAAGTATGGACTTGGATCTTTCTGCTGTATACAACTGACCTCGGTTCAGTTCCAACATAGACAGCATGTGGGTCTTTTCTGAGAAAATGCGGGGCGTATTCTACAAGAGCTACACCCACAGTTAATCTATTCAGAGGCAAATGTGTTCACTAAATGGGTGGATGGGTGGGTGAAAAGAATGCAATAAAAAATGAAAGAAAGACAAATACGAAAGATTAATGAATTAAAAAATGCATTATGAAAAAATAAATACTAAATAAATAAATGGCCTCATATAAATACATATTACAGCTATATATTCTGCCGTGAACATGCAGCTTCTCTCTGGGGAGGGCTTTGTTAACGAGGTAGTCGACCGGTGGACAGAATCAGGTCTCCTGTCGTCCCCCCACTAAGTTTACCCAGAGAGAGGGCAGTAACCATCCCCCTAGAATGGCAGCAAGGAGACGTCGATATCCATATGCAAATCTAATTAGAGACCATATTAATTACCAAGGCCTAAATACCTCTGCTGAATTCAAACCCGTTAGGCCTGTACCAGGATATCCCCACTGCAAGCCTTATAGATCGCCTTTTATTCCCCCTCTTTCTCTTTTACTGCCAATGTCTCGGAGGACCTTTTGAATCCATATTAATTTCCTCTCTGGCAGTTATGCGAGCTGGGTATGAACTCCGCTATTTCACTTTTAATCTGTCAGTAATTTAGTAATGTGTAAACTAATTATGTGCCAATATTAATGTAATTGGTTCTGGGAGCTGTAAAAAATAAAATCAATGTGTTTGTGCAGAGAATGCTTTAAATTGCATCGAGTTATTATAATCATGTGCCAAGTGCTGATTATGTTATGAAACTAAAAAGAAGATGTCAGCCACAGGTCAATACATGAGTCCCACGGCTCCATGAAAATCTATGACTCCTTCCTGCATTCAATAGGACTGGACAGAACTACTTCCTCTGGATTCTGCTGCCGTGGCCAGCATTCTCTGTACCGTTCCTCCAGACCTGCTAATGGAAGCTGGCAGAACGTGTGTATCATTCCCCTGAAATCGGTCTCACAGTACTGTATCACATAACAAGTTCTCAACGTATTGGTATC
Organism: Lota lota; assembly: GCA_026745465.1. NCBI lineage: Eukaryota > Metazoa > Chordata > Actinopteri > Gadiformes > Lotidae > Lota > Lota lota. The sequence continues at coordinate 23,347 of JACYXH010000316.1, read as the reverse complement.
ACTTATGATACCATTCAACACAAGGTGGAGCACAGTGGCTATATCTTTACACATGAATACTGTGTTAAAATGCATGTAAACACACTTACCGTCATTCGTCTGTATACTTCTTTATTTCTGTTTTAAACAGATACATAAGGTCCAAACAAAAATGGATACTTTATCAGTGGCATCAACACACACTCTTTTACTTTGTGAAACTAGCTTTACATCTACCTATAAGCCCACTATACAGCATATCATTTCAAACCCGATGGCATTTACAACTGGAAACATGTCCACGAAAGTATACAAACAAAAGACAAACCACCAACCAACCAATTTACTAGTGTTAGTGTACTAGTGTTAGTGTACTCATGCTGTACCTAAGTAATTTATTAAAACGGGGTTCTGAGAGTTGCTGAAATCAGGGCTTGTTTTTCAACACTACCAACATCCAAACTTTTTCAAAGTTACATCTTTATAAAGAGTTGCATTAAAATGTTCTGCATGAATTAAAGAGTTGACAAAAAAGATTGAAGTAATGAACAGTTCTGGACTTTAACATATACATATTTTATTATATTTATATATATTATATTATATATTATGTTTTATGCAACATATAGAGTGCTGCATAAAATAGATATTAGTAGGAAGTTGTTGGAGCAGTAATATGGGTCTAAAGGATTAAGGCTTTGAGTTCACTGGCCAACTCTGGTAGTCATTACAGCTGTCATTGTTTATGATTGATAGCCTTTGTTTACATTGTTTAAAAAGGGAGACCGATTTCAAAACAGCACTTGGTTTCGTGTGTAAATATTCGGTTTGAGACTGAGCTAATCCAGAGTAAAGTGTTTTGCAGTTGCCCCCAAATGTTTGATAATCAAACAACAATAACAGTTCCCATCTTTACCATGAAATTATGTCCGTTTTAGATACCCACTCATACATCTTAGCTTGACAGCTCTCAGCCAGCTGTGACGATTACGGAGGTAAATACAATACTTATGTCAAACAGTACGTAATCAAGGGAGTGGTTTACAGTTTCCCCTTCTGACAGTGATTACAATGAAACAAAACGAGTGGATGCCCGTTTAATTACTACCAATACCTAATCTCTGGGATTTCTAAATCTGTGCGCAATTTTGAATTAAGAGTAAAACTAATTTAGCATGAAAAATAAAGAATGTCTAAATTTGTATTTTTTTTGTCAATTGGCTGCCTGAAGGATACAATAACCAATCCACAGGGCTGTGAGATGTCTGCCTCGCTGTCTGATGGCTCTGAGGCCTGTCTGCCTCCACAGAGGGTCAATGTGTCGATAGGAGCTTGTATTCCACAGAGAAGGCATTAAGACGGGACTCAATTCCACACAGTGAACCAAGAACGAGGCTGACTCCTGGCTCTGGCTCCAGCAATGGATTTTTGTTATGTTATAGCACGCACGGACGCACACACGGACACACACCACAACTCCACTATCTCTCCCAACATTCCTTTTGTGTGTGTGTGTGTGTGTGTGTGTTCTTTCCCACAGTGGGTGACAGCGTTTCCTTTGTTCTTTTGTTGATGCGTCTGGCTGCACACACTTTGTCTACCAACCGTATCAATTATGGATGCGTTTTTATCTTTCGTTCCAGTGTTTATTTTATTCGCCGACACACACTGCTGCAAAGTGGCTCTTAGTCTCCACATCCATTCACCAAGAGCAACTCGCCCGGAAGATGACGATGGAAATGTTCTTAATTGCCCGCCTAGCATTAGTAACCAGATATATTTAGTTATGTTTTAAACAGCGTTGCCCAGCAAAGACTTGGGCTTACCAGGGCACGCTGGGAAATATGCTGCTCTCACTTCCAGTCTCACTTAACAGTCCCAGTCCAATCCTGCCAGTACCACAGAGTCCTCGTGTGGAAACCGCCTGATCCTAAGTTGAAGTCATTCCCAGGCGTCAGCACGGGGCCGGCTCTGAGGTGCAGAAGAGTTGGTTTTCTTCATCACAGACCCGTGTCTGTAGGCATCCTACAGTCTGATGACATTTGAAATAAATAACTAAGAGGTTGGATTTTAAGATGAGAAGGAAGCGCATCGCTCCCACGAAAATACGTTCCGTACGTCTCCGTTCAACGGTTATCTTCCTTTGCTCTCTGTTCATTTTCGGTCTGACGTTTCGACGAAACATTGGTTTGGGAACGTGACGCTTTGGTTCGAGACATACCATCGCATTCATTTAACGTAAGCATAAATCCAGACGTTTATGTGTTAAAGTAGTTCAAGTATATTATAAATACAGTAAATATCGTCGTGTCACCTCGAGTCGCTGTCTTTCCAAAATCCTGTTCTACCCGGCGACCCGTGGGGTTGGCAGAACGATTTCTAACTAGCCAATCACTGCCTTGTAAATCGGTGTATCTTCGGCTATTGCAAGCCGTCTTCATGGTTCTCCGGTCATTGCCCCCCCCCCCCCCCCCCTCCTCCTAACTAGGAGAGTGTTTTCATAACTTACAATGACACATCTGCTGGGGCCACCCACTTGACGCGGCCGACAGATTGGCCCCCGGCAGCAGCAGCGTCGCCGGCCAGGCAGCGCTCCGAGTGCGGGTGAATGATTGGCCGGTGGCAACGCTGGTCAGAGAGGGGCGGGGCTTCGCCGGAGCTGAGGTCACACGCGGATGATGAAGCTAATTAATCTTGCTTTGCACTCTGCTCGTAAATGATTTGCTTCCGTAATTATCCCAGCACCACCATCGCCCCCGCCACCCCCCACCCCCCACCCCCACCACCTCATCTCCTGCTGAACTCACACACTCCCTCCTCAACGGTCTCACCCCACTCAACACTCTCACCCTGGCAGCAAACACCCATCAATTTGATGTGAGAGGGGAAGCTCGGGTGGGGTGTGGGTGGGGCTGGGTGACGAGGAGGGAGAAAGAAGAAAAAAATAGAGGAAACATATTGAGCTATGTGTGACAGCTGTTTATGACAGGATGAAATAGGGGCCCGCAACATGGCCGAGCCGTGCCTCACGCACCCGCTTGACCCCCGGGAACCTTCCCGGAACCTTCCCGGTACTCCTGGCTGTGGGAAGTGCAGGGTCCCACGCCACATCCATTACAGCAGGAAGTCAGGGGGAGAAGTGGAAGGAATCATTAAGTGACTCATTAATTCTACATAATCACTCTTTCTGACGGCTTTCTGACACTTCCTCTCCGAGTGTGTGTGTGTGTGTGTGTGTGTGTGTGTGTGTGTGTGTGTGTGTGTGTGTGTGTGTGTGTGTGTGTGTGTGTGTGTGTGTGTGTGCTGCGTACTGGTATCCACCGGCCCACCTGGATCCCATGCGGTGCGGCCACTGGTGCGGGTCGTTGCTGGGTGGATGGGGGGTGGGGTGGGATGGGGGGGTGGGTGGGGTGGTGCTGGGTGGTGTTGGGTGGGGTGGTGCTGGGTGGTGTTGGGTGGGTGGGGTGGGGTGGGATGGGGGGGAGGGTGGGGTGGTGCTGGGTGGATGGGGGGTGGGGTGGGATGGGGGGAGGGTGGGGTGGTGCTGGGTGGTTGGGGTGGTGCTGGGTGGGGTGGGGGGGTGCTGGGTGGTTCTGGGTGGGTGGGGTGGGGGTGGGGGGGTGGGTGGGGGGTGCTGGGTGGGTGGTGCTGGGTGGGGGGGTTCATACTCGGCGTCAGGGAAAGAGAACGGAGACAGACAGCGAAGGAGACAGAAGGGGCAAAAACAAAAGGACGATGGGGAAGCCGATGGGGGGGGGGGGGGGGGTATCCTGAAGACCCCGGGGCTTGGGGGAGAGCTAGATTTACCCTCATGCGCTAGCCGGGAGGAGCCACCACCATTGATCCAGGCTGGGGAGCCAGCGAGGCCACCATTAGCACTGCAGCAATAGAAGTGTACAGGTATTGACTGATGGGACTGGTCCTGTTAATATTATTTATGGTGAGAAGGGGGGGGGGGGGGTGGGGGCTGGACCGCTCCTTGGTGAAGCAACCCCCCCCCCCCCCACCATAATAAGTGGTAATTGATGGCAAGGGAGACCAAGAGACCCCCACTGCTGACCCCGGCCCTGTGAAAGTCAGATGGATGGGCTGTAACACAGTTATGATTGATATGATCAGATTATGTCACCTGCCCGGGGAAGCCATGCGGAGCTGCTCAAGTGGGCACATTGATTTTTGATTAGGATGCCACTCAACACTCGGGAGGGGAAGGGAACGGTCGGGGAAATACATCGCGCGGATCGAGTTCCGCCTCAGGGCCTCGCAATGATTCTTTTTTTTCCTTTTTTTTCATTACGTCGGCCCCCCCCTGAAACTGCTGAGTGGCCCCTGGAACAGTCTGCGTATTTACTCTTAAGAGCAATGCTTTTTTGGTTGTTGCTTTTTTTAAAATAGAAAACACACACAGTGATGTAATGTATTGAAGGAGGGTCAGTGTGGATATTATTTAGTGCTGTGACAACCCTGTGCAGTTACGTTTGCCCAAAGTTCATAGCTAATCGAATGACCGTTTATTAACAACAGCAGTTGTTGCAACACTGACATTTATTGAAATGCTATTGCGTGGCATGTCTCATCACTTGATCTACTAGCCATTACATCTTCATACCAAATGTATTGTAAATGAAATAACAAGACCACTGTGGTCGTCAGCACCTGTCAGCCCTGATACGTTTACGTCCTACTTGTATGTCACTGCTGAAAAGGGACTCCTGTATTCCTTCCACTTATCCAATCATTTCTAACCATCCTTTGAGTTCGAAAAAAATATATGTTTGGTCAAACGTTTCCCTCCGTTACACGAATCGCGCGTGCTTCCCACAAACAAACACGCAACATTAAGGACGTCTTACATTCACCCCAACATAACTATACAGAGAGCTCTGTTGGTTGGACATCATGTCCTTGAGTACAGAACCGGAGAGGGTTCTCTTTATAACTACCTGCAAAGAAAACAAAATCTCAACTGTTGCGTGACTAAGTTCAGCAGAGTGGCCCCTCCTAAAGACCACCTCAATTACTGCCACCAGATGGACCACATCCAACAGATCTCAATGGCTTTCTGTGAGTCACCGTCTCACAGCAATTCACAGTCAGGGTGAGCAGCAGGTAGAAATCAAAATGTGTATGAAAAACATATTAGTGTTTCCCTGGGGATGGTGTGACAGTTTGTTAATGCTCAAGGTGTTAAGGCAAATGGGGGCCGGTAGTTGCAAGTGCAGCGAGAGTGAATGATTAATGTCTCTTCATGCCTTTTTTGACACCTCTGGTGTAATGGCGTCTTATTTTAGAACTAACTAATCATCATTTCATTTTATTTAGAAAATGTGTGGCGGCCATGGTTAATTTTTAGCTAACTGCGGTAAACATTAGTCGGTTAGACAGCTGCCTAGTGTCGGGACAAAAACAGAGCTTTTTTTGATTTGATATTTTCTTCATGGGGGTTCTCGAATGAAAATGATCTGTGTGGCTTCGCTGTACAGTGAACCCTGGATGACCAGGGGCAGAGGGAACAAGGCTAGGGTTATGCAGCTAGGGAATACTTTTCAACTGAGGCCCGAAGTATAGACAGCCTTCTTATTCATAACCACAATATTTTCAAATTCTGCAGACGGAAGGTCAAATCAAAACATAACAAAGCTAATGAAAACTCAGTATTTTGCTGAAGTTTGAAATCTGGTATGGGAGCTAAGTACATCCACAATATTTGAATGGAGGCTCAATGTGACCTCAAGTAAATTACTACCAAGTTTATATTTGAAAACAGCCCCAGTCGATTATTTCACCTTAATACATTCTCGTATGCGCCAATGTTTTATTTTGAGATATGTACGTATGTTCGGTAGGGATTGAGGCTTAGATTTCTCAGTCCTTCATGCACTCTAGTGGCCAATGTTCGATTCATAGCCCTTTACATAGTGAAGCTGTGAGCTATTAATTACATTTATTTTACATCAAATAATTGAAATACATTTTCATATAATTTGAACTAAATACAGTTTAGCACACAATACCTTGGTTACAATAATACCAACCACTTCTCCTGTGCGTCTATTCTAAACTAGAAGATGAACTAAAATGTATTAGACATCCTAACAACAAACGATTTGTCACGCATGCATCACACGTTCATTGCTTGTCTGGGCAATCTTCCAAATAGAGCTGCAATTGATTTGTGTATTAATGGCGCTTTCTGCACATCTAGGTATACTGCCCCTGTGTAACCCCCCCAGCCCTTCAAGTCCCTTACCGTCTGCCTTTTTACTTATCCCCGGCCTCATCAGTGCAGAGTAGAGCTGTGAATATGAGCATTTTGAACGTGCAGTTCAGAACCTAATGGTTCACAAATCAGCCTCTATGGATTTTCTTCTGCTTGGATCAATATCTGCCGGCAGGTCGGGTGCGGGCGGGTGACATGATATTCTGCTTTCAGATATACTCCGGCTCTTAATTCATATCACTGAGTAAAAACATCCCTCTGTTCCTACGATGTGATGCTGCTGATGGAAGAGAGACAAGAGCTAACAGGTCAATGTGTAATTATCGCCTGAATCCCCGTGTGAGGGTTGTGTGTGCGTTAGTTGGTAGTGTGTGTGTGTGTGTGTGTGTGTGTGTGTGTGTGTGTGTGTGTGTGTGTGTGTGTGTGTGTGTGTGTGTGTGTGTGTGTGTGTGTGTGTGTGTGTGTGTGTGTGTGTGTGTGTGTGTGCGTTTTGTGTGTACGTGGGCGTAGAATGATAACGCTTGGGCCATTGGGATGGAATGATATGGCAGAAAAAAGGCAATTGGCCATGGCTAGCATGCCATATGTGCTACTAACTGATGCAAAGTGTGAGACCTTATAATACGCTTGCTTCTAGATCCATACAACCAATCACCAAATGAAAAAGCTTAGTTCAAGAGTCAACATCTAGTGTAGCGACAATGACTCTCCATCTACAGTACACACACACACACACACACACACACACACACACAGTATAACTACACACAGTGACCCTAGCTGTGACTCTATGAGGGAGTCAGAGCAGCAGCAGCTGAAAGCATGACTCTTCTCTACTCATCTGCAGTTCATCCACACTTTGGCCGAGCAACATAAGATACACAGGGCCGTTCACTGCCGGACAGGCTAACATGATTAATGACCTCCAATTAAGGCCTGGATGGCAGCTTTCATGGGTTTATACAGCCCAAGCAACCCCCCCCCACCCCACCCCTTCCCACCAACCCTTCTCCAAAAAAAGATCATCTCTCTCGGGCATGTCTGAGCAACCCAACCCCCCCCCCCCCCCCCCCCCCCCCGTACATACGTCAACACCCGCAAGGCCTCTCCCCACCTCGGTGGGACAAGACATGGTGCTCTCTCTCTCTCTCTCTCTCTCTCTCTCTCTCTCTCTCTCTCTCTCTCTCTCTCTCTCTCTCTCTCTCTCTCTCTCTCTCTCTCTCTCTCTCTCTCTCTCTCTCTCTCTCTCTCTCTCTCTCTCTCTCTCTCTCTCTCTCTCTCTCTCTCTCTCTCTCTCAGAAAATATGTACAGACAAGCCTGCACTTTATTTTTTAAGGTTACAGTAGTTGGTGAGTTGAAATACCCAGTAGGATTTATTGGTGGTGTAAAATATTCGTGCAGAAATGATGTTCCTTTGTGGCCCTCCAATGTAACCATTTAGATATGGCTGAGATAATGTAATGTTCCTTGATGCATTAAGGAACCATATCAGCTGTATTATTAATTTGCAATTTGAATGTACCCCAGAGCATTTCCATTTTGGTAAAGTATGGTCCAATTTGACATTTCATGTTTTGGATGCTAAAATATAACGTGATGTGGCAAGCAATAACCAAGGGCCATAGAGTTTTACTGGAACCTCGATGACAGATGAGTAGAAGAGTGTACGCTCTATACCCCATAAACGAGTTGACATTAACTCCTCCCTTCTGCATAACGAGCTAAACACTTTGGCAGCAGTAGCAGGGGAACACCATTGAAAAAAAATTACAGTTGGGTTATGTTTTAAAAGCCCCACACTAAGTTTGAGTGTTGTTAAACCAGAGAGAGAACAGCGCTCTGCGAATACCGAACGACGATGAGGTTAAGAAAAGAAACGGTGCAGCGCACGCACACAAAGAATCCACACCGCGTTGCTCCCTGGACTCAGTGGTGGTCTGGGGGAACCACTTGAATCAGCCTTTACTCACCCAAACCGCTCGTTATTAAATCCTGTAGAGAACCTCGCTGGAGGAGGAGGGGGAGAGAAGGGGGAGGCAAAGGGGAAGAGAAGAGGGAGGCGAAGGGGGGGGGGGGGGGGGGGGGGGGGGGTGAAAGGAAAATCTGACAACAATTAAACACAAACCGCGTTTGTACTTGGGGAAAGGAGTAGCTGTTGTATTCCAGTCAAGCTGGCCTTTGGGATGCCGCGGAAGTGCCATTAAAAAGGAGAAAGGATGCGCGAACAGATGTTTGTCTCTGCGACGGGCCCACACCGCCAGCCATGATTTCCCCCTCTGCAGGCCCGCTTACCGCAAACCCCCGGCACGCCCGCTCCGGTCACATGGCTGGCACATGGCGGCCTGCGTTATTATATGCACAATTATATTGGAGAGCATGTGGGTGGTAGAGGCAGAAACAGGGACGAGGTGGAGCTCCGATGTAAAGATGTAAATCCGTGGTGTTTACGCATGCAGGAGGACATGCGTTGTCAGGAACACAAATCCCACAACTGTATAGACATACACACACACACGCGCGTAAACACACGCACACGCGGAAGCACACGCACACACATACATTGAACAAAAGTCTCAGTGCACTCTTGATTTTCCGAGGAACAAGAGGCCGAGAGAGAGAGAGAGAGAGAGAGAGAGAGAGAGAGAGAGAGAGAGAGAGAGAGAGAGAGAGAGAGAGAGAGAGAGAGAGAGAGAGAGAGAGAGAGAGAGAGAAGAGAGAGAGAGAGAGAGAGAGAGAGAGAGAGAGAGAGAGAGAGAGACAGAAGTTACAGGGTGAGAGACATAGAGACTATATCAGTGAGAGACAGCTAGAGAGAGACTGAGATACCAAGAGTGCAGCACGGAGGTGATTAGGTCTGTTTATGGGTCCCATCACTGCCATACCAGAGTCAGACCACCTGCAGCCTGGAAACCATTACGCCAGGGTCACGGGATATCCTACATGTAAACTCTTGAGTCACTTCACGTCAAATTGGGTGTGAAAATCCCATTTCCTCCCATTGACAAGCTGTACCACCTGCGGGATGGGATATGATGGGTGTTTGGGGCCATCCATTACCTTTCTATTAAAAAGATGCTCACCAGCACTCATCGACATACAGAAGACATTTAAAAACATTTCCGCAAGATTCTCACCACAGAGAACCCAAAACAGCTATTCAACTAAGGCCAATACAGTACCATTTCCAACAGGGTCACTACTATTGCTAATGGGTACTACTACTATAACTAGAAATGATTCTGCTTTTTAACATCTCTATGCGATAAGTTGGTGTTTGGAATATGCAGAACCACAACTTCAGAGGGACGTGTTCGGTCTGTTCTGCTATACCAAATACATCAGATTTCTTAGTCCAATGTTTGTTAAAACGTTGGACTGACCAACTCCTTGAGGCAGGAGCAACGCATGTTCAGAGAGCCATTTTGAAATTCACAATTAGGAGTTGATCTGCTCTATTCTAACGAGACATTGACAAGAGGAACCACTTTGGAGATCTTCCCTGGCTGTCGCACATGCTTACTGAAAAGGCAGCGTTGTGTTTTCCCAGCAGCACTGTGGAGAGCAAGCCTCTTCTCTCAAGATTAGATTAGCATTCTTAACTGCTCGTCCACTGTGGACCTGTGAGGTCAGTGGCTGTGTAGGTACTGAATATTAAAATCCAGATTTACATAAATATCATATCGCCGTACACAACTGTTATCCATTATATCTTACAACCAGAGTTCCCAATTATAACCTACTTAAAGTCACAATGAGTAACATTTCAACTAGATTGTATCTTATAATAACCAGGACCTATCTGTAGTCAATGCTGATCAATAGTGATTTCGATAATGTTATCAATAGAATCACATCCTATAAAATGCTGGCCAGCCCGTGCATCACTCTTTGTTTACAAGAACCTTGCTATCGACACTCCAAAATCCTCTCCCACTCACCCTAAACCCCTCCCATTCACCTTAAACCCCTCTTACTCACCCTAACCCCTCCCACTCACCCTAAACCCCTCCCACTCACCCTAAACCCCTTCCATTCACCTTAAACCCCTCTTACTCACCCTAACCCCTCCCACTCACCCTAAACCCCTCCCACTCACCCTAAACCCCTCCCATTCACATTAAACCCCTCTTACTCACCCTAACCCCTCCCACTCACCCTAAACCCCTCCCACTCACCCTAAACCCCTTCCATTCACCTTAAACCCCTCTTACTCACCCTAACCCCTCCCACTCACCCTAAACCCCTCCCATTCACCTTAAACCCCATCCCACTCACCCCAAACCCCTCCCACTCACCCTAAACCCTCCCTCCCACTCAGCATAAACCCCTCCCACTCAGCATAAACTCCTCCCACTCAGCCACCCAGCCAGCAGAGCTAGGCCAGTTCACGTCACACAGTTGCACAGCCAGTTATAGTGGACAGAACACTGGTTTTAGTTTTTGGAAGTCTCCCTATACTGGGAGGGGCTCATTCTTACCCATGACCACTTTAAATTCGCCATCGCGCTGAGCTTGATTAACACGCAATGTCAAGCCACACATAAAAGGATTTAGGCTACTCGAATTTCACTCAATATAAACGAACAATAATGAGAATATTATATACGATAACAACAACAACAACAACGACGACAGATGTATTTCATAACATCAACAATTTCAAAGTAATTCAGACGAAACACTCACAGGTGATCCTTCAGATTGAGTGTTTGTCATCAGTGCAGGTCGATGCGTGTTGTACTGTCGAACGTTTTCATGGAAGTCGGAACGGGAGGTGGACCTTTCGTGCGTTTAACGTTCTCCCGGAGATGCATCACACAGCCACTCTTTACTTTCTCACAATCCTGCTGGAAAGGTCTCACAACTTGCTTTCCCTTTTACGTTGATGCACGTTTTCAAGTGCTGTCCTTGGCCTCTCTTTTTATTATTTGTAATTCGTTTTGAAAATGCAACGTTCTCCTTCGTTTGCTACGACGAATGTTCAAACTCAAGGCTTTCATTTCGCGCCTGCGCAAATGACCTGCCCTGCGTCTACGAAACACACCTGAGGCGCGTGCTCGTAGTGACGCGAAATCGTGCATTCCACTCAAACACCGCGATAGCCAGGAACGCCACCGAGATCTCGTGGCCACCCTGCGTAGACAATAACAGTAATCTGTAGCGGGAGCTCGCGATATTATCCACTTATTGAGCTGTAATCCCGTTGTGCACAACATTACGTTGGTGTTTTAGACATTTTGGGCATTTTGAGCTTTAACAACGCGATTGTTTAGCAAATTAGCAGGATCGCTTGCACGCATGCGTGCACAAACATGCGAAAACAAAGATGGTGCCTGAGTGCCTCTCTGTTTAATAAGATCAACCATATGTTGTCAGAGCTCAGTCTTTCAATAAAAAAAAAAAAGAATATTAGGATTATGAAGAGTTCATAAAAAAAAGTTAATTGCCTTGTTTGTCTGTCTGCTGTCCTGGCTCCACAATGTTGTAACAAGCTCACCACTGACATCAAGACAGCTGAAACCCTTCCCATCTTCCACCGCAGGCCAAAAACTAATCTGTTCAGACTGTATCTTGGGCCCATGAAAGAAAAAAAAAGGATGATAAACAAAACAAATAAGCATCTCTTGTTTCTATAGTGTAGCACTTAAACGCAATTGCATCTGTAATGTCCTATCTGATAGCTCAGCGTATTGACGTGTTGCCCTTTTAATGACTCTTTCAGTGAGTGTTTTTAGACGGAGGTGTAAATAGTCTATTTTGTACTTTAATCGAAAGCACAGTTCGTTTCAGGGCTGCTGTCCTGCTGTGTGGACCAGGACACTAGCGGTGTGATACGTCTGCATGCAGGCCTTCTTGACTGGAAACCTTTCTCCGTGTTATAAGGTTACAAATTCCTTCAACTTCATTAACTATAATTCATTCTCCATTATTTTGCAATTGTGACTACCATGTAAGTAAAGTGTAAGTACATAACGAATGAACGTTTGCATTTGCCTCTCAAAATGGCTGTGTGTCGGGGTTATTTCATGACGTAATGGGAAAATAAACGTAGGGATGGATGTAGGTATTGAAATATGCTGCTAACCCTAAACCCTTCATTCTCCTTAATGACAAAAAAAAAACGACTTACAAAAACTGTAAGTCGCTTTGGATAAAAGCATCTGCTAATTGACAAAAAAGGTAAATAATCCCTTACTTTACCAGTGTACACTTCCTGGCCCTCTTGCGAGGGGAAACGAAGAGGAGCCGACTGCATGTTGAACTAGATTGATGCTGCGTCCAGGGCTGACAGCTCTGAATCATGACCGCAGACACACACATCCAGCAGCAGCTCTGGAATGCCTGATAAAATGATATTAATTCCACACATTAATGAGATAAATGAATCTCGGTGTGTCTCAAAGCAGAGAGAGGAGGAAAAAGAAAGGCTTTTTACGTTTCTTTTTTTTCCCTTTTTTTTTTGTCTGGCCCTGAAATAATAACAGAGGTAATTATAGCGCATCCATCAATCTGCTGCCGGACAGTCTAATTATCTGGGCATTTCTGAAGTGCTCTCACTTTCTTGCCACTCATTTGTATTGTGTGATATGTTATTTTTTCATTAATGGAGAAGTGGTGCTCTGCTCTTCCCCCTCGCGTTGTTACAGTGACTGCTTGTCAGTGGCCGAGGGGAGCTGGTGACGGAGAGCCATAGACCTGGAGATTGAGAGATCCAAAATATTCCCATGATGGATGAGGACGTCAGGCCGCTAAGAGGTAGGCATCATCGTCTCTCCGTGGGACTTGACGGAGTGCTTTTATCCTCCGAGGGGAGTAATGAAGGCATCGTGGATGTGCCCGGTGTAATGAATGGTCCTCCTGTGTACAATCGGAGCCACTAATTGTACAAATTCATTTTTGTTTCATTCCAGCATGTAGAAGGAGTGAGCTAATAACGTTTTAAGATCCATCTGAATTCAGATTTTGTGTTTAATTTCGTCGTTATGCTGCATAGAAATAAACAATGATTTTTAAATCAAGTCCAATGTTTTCCTCTACACATGCATCTATAAATAGTACTGAGAAGCATGTTGATACCATTTCATTTTCAGATACCGCAAATGTATTTAAATTGTTACCAATTTACATTTTTCACATAATGATCACCTATCACTCAATTTGAAGTGCAGACATAAATAGACTTCAAATGATCATCAAATACAGGAAATAGGGTTCATTTCTTTACATATACCAATAATTGGCACTCATCCACCATTTCCTCCCGTGTACGAACAGGCAGAGAGCAGCTGCACAAACCCTCTGCTACAACTCTGTCCACCGCAAACAAACCCTGAAACTTCATCTTCCGGGGCTGTAATCGATTTCCAAAACAATAATAATCAGGCGAGGTGACTGATGCGGAACAAGCATTTGCACTGACTGTGCATCCAGCCTTACTATGGAGCGCAGAGAGGGAGAGGCTCTCGCTGGAAGACAAGAAGAAAAAAAAACGAAAAGAAAAAACGAAACCTAAAACATAGTGTATCCCAGCTGTTGAAATACGTGCCTGCCTTCTCCTCGCGCCTCCCCGCTTTAATTGACTACATCCAGAGCACCGGAGCGAGGTCCTCCACACTGGTCAGCACACAGAGCTACACTGCACTGGTCTTGAGCCGTGCAGTACAGTTTCCATCCGTTTCCATGGGCAACCCGATTCCACCACCACACCTGAACAAACCACTGCTCAAACGTTGGCCCTTAAAATGACCCCCATCTATTGTATGAGCAGAGTGATGTTAGTTCCCATTACCTTAAAAAAACAACAACGGTTTAGATGCCTTGTGAAAGAACTGGTGAGACTCCAGTCTGCAGTGCTTGAGTGGTCTGTAGGGGGTCGCCATGTTGATGAATCCTCCTAGGGCTGTGTGGTGTACCTGGGGGGGGGGGGGGGGGGGGGGGGGGGGAGGAGAGAGGGAACAGGGAGTGGGGAGGATGGGGAACGCTATCAGCCCTTGGCTTGGCACAGTGGCAGAGCACTGGCACTGACATCTTTACACAAATTGGTTAGAATTTGAATTTCAAGAAACCCATTACGCTTTGATCCAAGTTTCTCCACCTTGAGAAAGGCTCTCATAAATGCCTCATACAAGTACATCTTTTATGAAAACATTCACTACAGTACATTTTTCCAAGGTCAAACTTTTGTTCGCAATTTCCTCCTGTTCCTCTTCCTCTGTTGTGGACAGAGCCATGTAGAGTAGACCATTTACTATTAACATCTCTAAATCTCCCTACCCACCTATACCTGTCTACCTATCTATCTATCTGTCTGTCTGTCTGTCTGTCTGTCTGTCTGTCTGTCTGTCTGTCTGTCTGTCTGTCTGTCTGTCTGTCTGTCTGTCTGTCTGTCTGTCTGTCTGTCTGTCTGTCTGTCTGTCTGTCTGTCTGTCTGTCTGTCTGTCTGTCTGTCTGTCTGTCTGTCTATTTATCTATCTATCTATTCATCTATCCATCTATCTATCTATCTATCTATCATCCCTGTACAGAACACAGAACAGAAGACCTTTACCAAGCGTCACTAAGGACGTGCTTGCTCCTCCGTACAACAAAAGCGACGCTGTAGTATTTATAAGTTGAGTTATATGACCGAGCCTGTGATGTATCACATGCCAGCTCCACTTGCCTGGTTTGAGGCGTTTTCATCACAGCAGTTATCTGCACGGATCGTACAATCATCTGGCCGTGCCCTGCAACCACAATGGCGAATAATTATTCTATGTTCAAATCTTTGACGGAAAAAATGTGTAACAATCACAGAGAGAGCAGGTGCTTTCTCTTTGTCTCTCTTCCCCTCCCTACTGCTCACAATCGCCCGCAGCAGAAATGGTTGTGTACAAGGCTAGTATTGATTTTGAAACCATTTGACAAAGGATAAATAACACAGGAGAGCAGGGAGGCCTTGTCCAAGAGCTTTTTGATCAATCAACATGTCACAGCTGGAACTAAATTCAATTCTTATTTATCAAAATCCCCTGCCTGCTTAGGATCCCAAGCATGGCAAGGCGTTGTAGAGTCTATTTAAAATGCCCGGCCGGACAACAGACCCTGCCACATTTTCAATAGATTTAACGTCTGCAACAATTAGTACTGCCGTTCTTATCAATCCGACAAGAAGCCACTGCGAATATTTATTTTCAGATCAGGGACGGAAACCATGGATTATTGTAATTACGTGTCATAAAGAAAATAAACCTTTAACAAATCAGTTCGCTACCAATTGCATTCATATAGATCCGCAGAGACACACCAGAGTCCAATGGACTAATCCTGAACCCTATCATTTCTAACAACGCTGATGTATGTAGCTGTATCGAGCTGTATCCCAGCCATAGAGCTAAGGTCAGGGGTCAGGAACCAACCAGTTATTTCACAACAATGCAGTCTGATGATAACTGAAAACCTGAAACAAGGCTGATTAAGTTAAATTCATTGTTTTTTTTTTGTCACCCTAACCATGAAGTCAGGCGACAGCCTTCCTTTGGGTGTGTGTTATTATCTGGGGAAAACAGAAGCAGGTGGTATTTTACAACCGTTTATTGGAGCAATTTAAAACAAACCGCCCAATAGCCTACCTTCACCCCGTTGACTCACAGACTCCAGCTCACACCACTGTGTGTGGAAGACCAGCTGAGGGAAGAAATGACATGATGAATTAATGTGACAACCGGCTAAGAAACGTGGCTTATTTAATCATTTTATGGAGCAAGATTATGGGATAAAATATAATAATGCTGATTACCATTGTTCAGAGGCCTTCACGGACCTAATCATTTATGGTCTGATTGTAACTTTTAACAAGTCTGAGTATACATTTTTTATTTAATATCCACTTGTAAAACTGTTGCTAATGGTTACATTTGGTAGGACTCTCTGAAAGAAAGTGAATTGGTGTCAAACGGAGTGCGTTACAAAGTCACATCGCAATAAGTCTTTGGCTTCACATGGAGAGACAGATGCAGACCTAGAGGGATAAAAAGACATTAGGCTGATATTCCTGATGAATTCCATAGAATGGAAATGTTTGTCTGGAAAAGTCATTCTCCTAATCCCCCTTCAGCTATGTAGCGTCCAGAGTTATTCCAAAGAAGACATTCCGATACATTATAATAAAAAATGTGATCCATCCACTCAGGCACACTCAAAATTATAAATGAGAGCTTAATTCCAAACGTATAAATAATCAATCTGAAAGGCTTATGACAATTAACTGGGCCAGCTGAGAGTGTATTTTGACACCTTGAATTTAGGACTACAACTTGATTTGAAAGGATAATCTTTCTACCAAAAGGTAGTCCTTTAAGCCGAGAAATCAATTATTATGAATTATGCATGCATTGAATTCAGGGTCTCCCGTCATTAATATGTCTCATTAGTTGACATTGAGCAAGGCAGGATAAGCCCCCCTCCCCCCCCCCCCCCCCTCTGCTCTCCTTTTTCTATTTGGCTCTTCCATCAAAAGGAGGAGAGGGGGGGGGGGCAGAGAATAACAGCATTAGCATTTGTCGGAGGAGGAACCATTGTGTCTCTGTCAGGCGGGAGTGTTTGCAGTGCCTGTGTGTTGTACGTGAAAGGCTTCGTTCATTTCAAATATTTTTGCAGTGATGCATTAGAGGTCAGACCATCCCTCCCCCCCCCCCCCCCCCCCCCCCCCCCCCCCCCCCCCCCCCCCCCCCCCCCCCCCCCCCCCCCCCCCCCCCCCCCCCCCCCCCCCCCCCCCCCCCCCCCCCCCCCCCGTTCCACACACACACACAACACACACACACACACACACACCGGCAGCCCACACTGATGTGTAAATACAAAAAGGAAAACACTTAACGATGACATCATCGCTGCTCTGTTATTAATCTCAGGTTTTTTTTTTAAGGCCTGTGTGGCCCAACTCCTGCAGTGGCCTGGCGCACTCCCCCTCCTGGCCCGGCCAGGGTTTATTTTGAAGCATGTTAGCCCCACCCTCGAAGAGAAGAAAGAAAAAAAAAACTAGGCTTAGCATCCATTAAGGAGATGGATGTATCTCAGGGATGCTTTGGAAAATGTAAGGAACACACAGGCTGTTGATTGGCCGGGCTATGGGTTAAGAGTCCATTTACAATGGGTTCTTTTGTTTGAACAGCCTGGTACCAAACAGAACATAATGGCAGCACTCTCTGTTTGATGAGTCTTCTGCCAGGCAGCAGAGCAAATAGGTCAAGACCTCTTGCCCGCGCAGGAACCGCTTACTTAAGCAGATATAAGTGTTATTTCAATGTTTATTTGTGAAAAAATAAGATCTTTACGGAACACGTTTCTTGTTTCAGCGCTGCTGACACTGTGCTGAATGACCACCAGGAATCTCAGGCTCAGGTGTTTCCTTCAAAATAAAAACACATGCATGTTCTTATTTCATCACACTTAAAAAATATATATATTCTGGATTTTCCATAAAGAATTCTCCACGCACAACTCCTCAGTTCGAGGCGATGTCACACAATGCAAGCCCGGGACGCTCTGCAAAGGAGTGGTTATCAACACTTACCACACAATATTAAGGTCCACCAAACCCACAGGAAGTCCTTTCTCACACCGTGAATCCGAAGCAGAGCACGGAAGCTGTGAGCCAAGTGGTGTAATAATATGAGTCATACTTCTGAAAGTTATATAGGTGGGTGTTTCTAACTCTAGCTGGGACAACAAGGAAAGAAAAGAAAAAAGGATACAATCGCAGTCCAATTCTCAATCGACCTTCTGTAGAAGAATGGCGGGCTAACCTTGGAGACAGATCTATTTGTTAGCTACCATTACCACTGAGGAGGGGCTGCGTGCGAGTGTGTGTGTGTGTTTGGAGGGGGGGGGGGGGTGGGGGGGTAATGCTACTTTCATGGGGCCGGCGTTATGTATGGTGGATGCAAGAAGACTGGTATTGGTATTCCCAGTCATGTCCCTCCGCCGGCATGATCCTCCGTCCTACTTATTCCAGGCACACCTAACAAACTCCAAAACGCCCGGCGATCATGATTGTGACACATAAAAAACACATATGTGAAAAATGGACCGTAGCGGGGGACCTGAGACACACGCTCCGTCCGCACTTAATTGCCATCGTCGGCTTCTTAAAGCGCAACGATCAGATGCATCATCTCTGGGCCGAGCTGAGCCAAGGGGCTGATGACATGGCCCTATTGCAGGGCCACAAACACTAAACCACAGGGCCAATTACGTCGTGTCAGTGTACAATTACACCAAATCCATTATTTTGTCTCCAACATCTTTATGCAAAGACCGTGAATGGCCTGACTACGCAACCCAGGAGGGAACAAAGTCGACGGAAAAATACACCAGCCAAAACTATGAATGTGATGAAGGGAGACGTTCTTGTGTTTATTGGCGTTTCTTTTTATTCAGTGGCTGTAGAGGTTCTTCAGCCCTATACAATGTCAAAGATAGTCTTGTTTTAAAGGGTGCATAGAGCCCTTATCCATGATGTATTCAAGCCAGGTGCACTTGAATTAATTAGAGGTAAATAAATAATGTGTCAAGGAGGTGGTTCGGGTTTTATTTTTTTATTAGCGAGACATGAAAGTCATTAATTATCATGGTCAGCTGGAGAGGTACAGATATGCTGCGTTGAAATGAGCAAATAAAGAGGTATTGGAGACTAAATGTTGATTACACCCCCAGACTTTAGACTGGCACAAAGAAACACCTCGCAAAGATGTTTCTCATAATTTCCTGAATTGAAAAATAGTGCTCAGGTGAACGGTGTGAAAGGCTATACGATTCCTCTGAATTACTCTTACTTGTTTTTGAACTTCCAGGCAGGCAGGTGAAGTCTGCCCTTATTACCAATGTCAGAGATTCGATTAAACACAAGGAGAGCAAATGATCCCAATGAAATAATGATTAATTTGGGAGGTCTATTTACTAATGTACCACAATGCATTAGAGGCATAAGTTAATGGGGACAGGACATCAATTCAAATACAAATGAACCACATTTGCATTGGACGCTTATTGACTGGTGTAACAAAACGAATTACAAAAGGTAATCTACTTATAAACCTTAGAGATTAATTATACATGATTCTTAACATATCTAGCATTTAATTCGGACCCAAGCATGCCACTGGAAATGATAGCGTCCATGCCCAACCGACTGACAGGTCTGTGATCAAAATAAAACCACATCTATTAGGATTTATTGGGAAAAGTCTAACCATGATGCACATGGTTTCTTATGGAAGCTGCCAGGGACGTAGGTAGGAATTACAGGTTCAGGATGCCTAGCCTGTGTTCTTGCGTGCGTAGCGCTCACATTTTTTTTAACTGCTATTCACGCAGATATGAATAAATGTATGAATTAATAGGCAATGTGTCACCTGTACATATTAACTATTAGCATAAATTGCTTGTGCGTCATTTTACCCATTCTTAAACGTGTTCCTGTCATTATATGATTACGATAAAGACTGCATGGTTGGTCAAAACAACAGTGAGTGTGTGTCTGTTCTTTGTGTATCTATTTGGAAACAGACTTTCATTTAGAAGGCTGTACAAAACAATCATCAAACCTTCAAGAGAAGTGCATCGAAGTTTCAACCAACTAAAGTGTTTCGATCTCTTTCTCTCACACACACACACGAATGTCATTTTTTGCTAGCTAACGAAAGCCATGAAGTTAGTTAGAGCTAGCCAAGAATAAAACACAGTAAAGAAAACATAAAAAAAAAATGGCCGCTGTTGAATGACCTGACACGGAGGGAATACTTTGTAAGAGTAGTACTTTTATTTTAACACAATGGTAAGTCCTAGACCAACATTACGTTACTACCCGAATATCTAGAGGGGCGCGCCAACCACCGCGCATGCTCAGTAGCCAGTACCGTGGCTGACATGGGAGCACATTGTGAATGCTCTACATCCTCTCTCTTTAGCTTGTAGCCCTAACACAAAACAGAACATGGCTAAGATAAATAACATTACAATGTTTATCCAAACAAGCTGTTCGGGATGGAAGAAACAAAACATGGCATGTAATCAAACTCAATACTACGTAACATTCTTTCAGAACAGTTTACAACACTGATCATGTTGTGCTAAATGTCCACACAAAATCAAATCACTCAGTCCTTGTATTTGGGGTTCGGCCTACTAACACGACCTGAACGTGTTTGGTATGGGCTCCCACTGATGCGTGTTGGCATCAGAGCTATGGGCTCTTGAGCTGGGGTCTTTTCGGTGTCTATGCAGTTGGGCTTCTCTGCAAAGGGATGGGGAGTTTCCTCTACAGCTGTATTGAAGTGCTGCGGGGCTGCGTCGGTGGACAGCTCTGGAGGTGGCTCGGCTACAGGTAGGATGTGTCTGCGATTTCTCCTGTACTCTCTGCCTTCAGACTGGATGAGGTAGGATCTTGGTTCCCTACAGACCTCTTTTACCATGCCCTTGCGGTTGTACCCTTGGGGGGTCTGCATCCTGACTGCTTCACCTTCAGACAGGGCCCGTAGTGGACGGCTTGACTTGTCATAGGTCCGCTTTTGGGAGAGTCTTTTCTTTAGGAGTTGAGACCGGACTTGTTGGGTGTTACGGGCTGTAGGCTCTAGCAACTGTTTGCTGACTGGGAGTGTGGTACGTGTCTGCCTTGACATAAGTCTTTGTGCCGGTGAGCCTAGCTGTGCATCTCGAGGGATGTTTCTCAGGTTTAGCAGGTTTAGAAACGTGTCTGTTCCATCTCTTTTTGACTTTTCCATCAGCTGTTTTGCACTACGGACTGCCCTTTCAGCTATGCCGTTGCTCTGTGGGAATTCTGGGCTGCTGGTGACGTGCTCAAAGTTCCACTGCGTGGCAAAGTCCTTAAACTGCTGGCTGTTGTACTGTCTAGCATTGTCCGAGATGAGTATGTGCGGTGACCCATGGACAGAGAAATGTCGTTTCAGTTTTGTAATGACTGACGTTGCTGTGATGTCCTTGAGTTGGTCAATCTCAAACCAACCTGAATATGAGTCTACAAGCACTTGATAGTGTTTACCATTCCATTCGAGGATGTCTGTTGCCACTGTAGACCACGGAAGGTCTGGAACTGGGTAGAGCTGGAGTGGTTCCTTCTGTTGATGTGGTTTAGAGCATGAGAGTGTTGCATTGTCATTCACGCTGAGTTGATGAACTTCCTTGTTCAGTGTTACTAACTCCATGCGTATGCATGCTGGTAAACCTAGCAGTGGCCGGACGTTTCTCTCCACGATGTAGAACTGTAGTTCATATGGCTGGTCTGCTAGGTGACATGACAGGACAACTGAACCCACAGTGTTAATCTGATTTCCTCCATATGCCACCAAGTTGGTGATTCTTGAACAGTCTATTTCTTCCCTGTTCTTCACACGTTTGAATGTATCATATGACATGACGTTGCATTTTGCCCCTGTATCGACTTTCATTTCGATGGGCTTGCCATTGACGTGGACAGTGGTGAATGCTTCACTTTTCTCCGTAGCATGAGAGTATACTGTGTCAACGTTCTCCAGCGTTATTCCATCCACATAGTATGAATCATCGTCGCTACCACTCGTGGCTCGGGCTGGTTCTAGTTGATTGACAGATTTCCTATATCTCTGTGTGCCATGGTGCTGCTGTGTTGATCTGCAACACGTTTTGTAATGGTTCCATTTCTACATGTGTGACACTGTTGACCATATGCTGGGCAATTTTCTCTCTTGGCTGCGTGGCTACCTCCACAATTGTTACAATTTGTGATAGGCCGTGCATTCCTCTCTGACTGAGATGTTCGTCTTGTATCGAATCTCTGCGTCCTTGCAAATCTGTATTGTACAGCGTCAACGTTGGCTGGTGTTTGCGGTGATGATAATGTATTTGTGTGTTGTTCTGCCAGCTCATGTATTCGACATACAGATATAGCCTTGGTTAGAGTCAGTTCACTGTCACGCAGCAAAACCTTTCTCAGACTGTCATTATTTATGCCGCATACGAGTCTATCTCTGATGAGTTCATCTTGCAAAATTCCAAAATTAGAGCTCTTTGCTTTGATCCTTAAATCAGTGACGTATGCTTCAATGGTCTCACCTTGGTTTTGACACCTCGTGTTGAACTTGTGCCTTTCTATCGTAATGTTGGTTTGAGGATTGCAAATCTCCCGAAATTTCCTCTTCAGACATACTGGGTCTTCTTTTGACTCGGCCGGAGTGATGACGCCTCCGTCCCCGGGAGCTCTCACCTCCGCCGCGTATACAAATGACCTCTCTCGTTCAATGGCTTCCGATCCTGCTAGATTGAGGAGAATATATGCTTGTGTGCGGGCTGGCTTGTCAAAGTGTGCCGCCGCAATGAAAATGTCGTACTCTTGTTCGAACACTCGCCAGTTCTCTGCGACGTTCCCATTAAAGAGTACAGGTTCGGGTCTGCGAAATCCGTCAGCCATCACGATGGTGCACGTTCGTTGCTAGTGCTAGCTCGTGGCGTTAGCTCGTTAGCTACGGTAACGTTGGTTGTCCACGCTCGATCGGTGAGTTAAGCTTCCTATTCGTTTCCAAGACTTGTATAATCCATTGTGTCCGTGTTCACTTCTGACACCATGTTAAATGACCTGACACGGAGGGAATACTTTGTAAGAGTAGTACTTTTATTTTAACACAATGGTAAGTCCTAGACCAACATTACGTTACTACCCGAATATCTAGAGGGCGCGCCAACCACCGCGCATGCTCAGTAGCCAGTACCGTGGCTGACATGGGAGCACATTGTGAATGCTCTACAGCCGCTAATAATTCATCAAGCTTATTTCCTCCCTTACTTCCTCTTAACCTCAAGCTGCGGGTCCCACCAGGTGGTCTTCTACGCGTTCACGGCTCAGTTGACTTCTTTCTGCCTAGCTAATTGCACGGGTAGTCAAAGAGAGACTGGAAGTGGCACATCCACGCAAGGAGTTGAGGTGGGGGGGGGGGGGGGGGGGGGTGGGGGTGAATGGCGTTTCAGGCGGACGCTGCAGGGTCCAGCGGCGGGTCAGCCATGACGGTCCGAGAAAGTGACTCATGCGGAAGTGAATAAACCCATTTTCAACGTTGCAGTTCATTCTAAAGGTCAATAAAAACCTCATGCTTGCATGCAGGTCAATGAGGAAAACT
>JACYXH010000315.1:1090000-1110777 GCA_026745465.1 Lota lota | reverse complement strand
AGACCAGCAGAATCATGGTTTCGGGGACACCCCTTTCCCAATGTCCTATCAATGAAATAAATACATCAAAAAATCTGATTTGATCTCAATAAGATACATCTCACTTCAAAATGCATTATTATTGATGGGATCATGATCAAATGACACACCTGACATGGTACAGTTTTACAGGGACACCTCACGATTAGTGTTTAGGGGGACACATAGGGTTACAGGGACAATACACATACACACAACCAGATCCTGTATAATGAGGACACATGGGTTTACAGGGACTATACACATACACACAAACAATTCCTGTGTTGAGGACACGTGTTTTACAAGACCAATTCCACATCACACATGAAAGACACTGTATTATCGGTGCAGATTATTTTAATTAAATAAAATCCAATGCACTAAGAATAACATGCTTATTCTTAAGCATATAACAAGCAATAACAAAATCCTTCCTCTCTTCTCTCCTTTTCTCCTCTCCTTGGGTTTTTCTGCTCTCCTTCCTCTCTATTTCCATTATCTTCTCTCCTTCCTATCTACTTCTCTCCTTCCTATCTACTTCCTCTCTCCTTCCTCTCTGTCCTTCCTATCTACTTCCTTCCTCTCTGCTCTTTCCTATCTACTTCCTCTCCCCTTCCTCTCTCTGCTCCTTAATATCTCCTTCCTCTCTGCTCCTTCCTATCTACTTCCTCTCTCCTCTTCTTCCTCTCTCTTCTTCCTCTCTCCTCTCCTTCATCCTCTCTCTCCTCTCCTTCATCTCTCCTCTCCTTCATCTCTCCTCTCCTTCATCTCTCCTCTCTATTTCCTCTCTCTGCTCTACTTTCATTCTCCTGTCTCCTTCCTCTCTGCTCTCCTTCCTCTTTTCTTTAATTTACATGACATTCCATCTAATGAGCAGTTTTCAGTTTGATTGCCATTCCTTTGTTCCGGACAAAGTCTCTTATATGTTGAATTGTCCGTCTCTTTAAAATCGGTTGCTCTGCCTTTCTGCAGGCCTCACACTCTAATATGGTAGCCAAATGTCCACGCCTGATGTAGTGTCTGAAGTGCTTCATGATAGCGTTGACCTCCCCAGCAGTCCATGACTTTTTGACATAGGCCTTCTTTGTGACTCTGACAGGCTCTAAAGGAAACATGATATCAAAATGTGTTAATAAGGTGATTAAATCCAACAAAGAATGAAAAAAAAAAAAACAATCGCCAAACACGCGGCTAACTTTTGCATTGTTGTTTTTTGTTGTCCTATAGTGCTTATTTACAATCCTAATCCATGCAATGGATGATTCAAAAAATACCTTCAAAAGATACAGATTTTGTGGATGATAACTTGGGTAATGTAAATAGTTATTTCTAGCTGTCTTTTTTCAAAATACTTTAGTCTGAGGTAACTCAGATGATTTCACTTTTACCTCCAAAAAAGTTGCAACTGAATACAACATTTGAGGTACCATCACCTGTGCAACAAGTACACTGCACACTAAGGTAAGAATGATGCCATTTCGATATATTAGATAAGAACCATCTTACATGGCCATCACATCAGACATCAGCAAGCTAGGCTGAATAAGGTTAGCCTCATTGCATTCACAACCTGCTGTATTGTGGGATGTGGCAAGATAGACAGTTACAATAATTGTCTTGAACTAGTCAATAGCAATTGACCGATCTGCTTAATCTATGAACGCAATAAGGACAATCAAACCACAACCAAGTAGATTTTCTTTTGTAGAGCAGTAGCTGACGTTAGCCTGCTGGGTGATCTGTTATGCTTTACAAGTTATTCTCGGGCCACCCGTGCTCAGGTGCCCTACTATGTTAGCAGGACGATAGGTAGAATATTGACGAATGCCTGTATGCTGCTATTTACGATATAGCCCGGATCAATGCGCTAGGACTATTATCTGTACCTCCTAATGTTAACTATTCTGAGAATCTTCACCGCTGTAGCTGTCAGATAGACCGTACCATTCTCGAGACGTAGCTCAAAATGGCTGCGCCCTAGTTATAAAACAACAAACTATTCTCAGTTCTCCCAAATCGCTCGCTACTTTGGCAGTTTTGACTATGGGCACAAGACTATGATGGATAAAACATCTGTAATAGCACATTCACTTCTGATTTTGCTTCATTTCCTCTTTAAAGTCTAAATGGCTGACCGATTCAGTTAAACATTTTCTGCACTTCCTATTGGTAAAAATTAATCTTTGTGTAAGAAATATTTTCCCTTTTAACAAGTGAGATCATGATTCAATGCTTCCCAACTGAACACAAAATTAAATTTGGTTTGATGTAGTTAAATTGCATTCGAATCTTCTGAATTAGATATACATCCCTGAAATATTTAATTCAGATTGCTAATACTTGCGGTTGTAATTTAAATAAATGTTTTGTTTAAGCATTACTATCAGATATGCTTAGAAATGCACAAAAGGGTATAAATGTACGATTTACTTTTGCTTGTAAATTCTTTTGTAAATTACAAACATGGTTTTAATGGTTGCTATTCTGTTCTGTCCGCATAAATGAATCCTCCAAAATCTTGAAACGGTTTCCTAATATCAGGAAGGGAAATAATTAGTTTAAAACAGAATGTCTTGTATGTAATTAATTTAACAAACACATTTTAAGCATTTCTTGAGCAGTAACAAAAAGATTTTAAGAAATGTTTGTGCTTTCACAAAACAATATGCCCTAATCAATGTATACTGATTTATAGGTTTTGCACACTGTTAACACACAAATAAACTGTGACAAAGCCTTGAAATGGTAAAACAGAGAAATCTGAGGGGCCGTCTATTTGATGTGGAGTAAGTAGATAAACTCCTAAACTCCAGCACACCTATAAGTCTATACAGCCTACCTCACAGTCTTCCATGGGGGTGTCAATCACACCAGAGGTCCCCTCAACATGCTGTTGAGATCCAGACATCATGTTCTGAAGGGAAAAAGAGATTGTCTGAGCATACACAATCCATTTACATTTTGACATAAAAAAATACTGTAGAAATGTTACAGAAATCATATTATCTTCTATTGTAATATCTATTCTACAATGAGAAAAGCTAACATATGGAATACAGACAAGACAATAATATAGTAAAAAATTACTAAAACGACATTCAATGAGTTTCTGATTAGGGTATCCTCTCAAATATATCAGCCAATCCTAGTTCACAAAACCATGTCTTCTAAAATAGCAGTATTGCATCATGGAAGTCAGACAGTATTCACATGACCATTGTAACAACACTACACAAGCATTGTTAACTAATTATTTCCCTCTCTTTTTCTGGTTGAGAGTGAGCCAATAGGTGAAATCAGCTGGTGTATACTTGTGTTGGAATGATAACATGAATGTACTCAGACCTCCATGGCACACATATGGATACCACTGGTCTAAACCCATAACTGTATACATTAAAGATGATATAGGTAGTCATGGACTGTAGATTACACATAGGCAATATTGTAAAGTATGTATAGTACATTAAGTCCTAGTCAACTAACCAATGTCCTCTTAAACCATAATCTGCTTTACACAAGCATACGTCTGACATACGGCCATAGTGTTAACTGAATGAATTCTTCCTAAACCAAACCATGTCCTAATAAACCATGATCAAATACACACAAACGTGATGCAGTCTGACATACACAGGCCATAGTGTTAACTACATGAAGTCATCCTAACCCCAACCATGTCCTAATAAACCATAATCAAATATACACAAACATGATGCAGTCTGACTCACAGGCCATAGTGTTAACTACATGAAGTCCTCCTAACCCCAACCATGTCCTAATAAACCATAATCAAATATACACAAACATTATGCAGTCTGACATACACAGGCCATAGTGTTAACTACATGAACTCCTCCTAAATCAAACCATGGTTAAACAGAGATCTGAGGGTCCATCTATTTGATGTGGATTAAGTATGTAAAATCCTAAACTCCAGTACACATAGCAGTCTATACAGCCTACCTCACAGTCTTCCATGGGGGTGTCAATCACACCAGAGGTCCACTTGATATGTTGTTGAGATCCAGACATCATGCTCTGAAGGGAAACATTGATATTCTGAGTGTACACATTGCATATACATGCAGACATTACAATTAAAAACATTTGGTTTTCTCACAAAAATATAGATTATACAGAAACCATATGCAGTTCTACTGTAATATCTATTCTACAATGAGAACAGCTTACATATAGAATACAGACAAGACAATAATAGTCAATTACTAAAACAACATTAAATGAGTCACATTAGTGCATTCTCTCAAATATATTAGCCAATCCTAGTTCATAAAACCATGTCTTCTTAAACATAAGTATTCAATCGTGTGCCATGGAAGTCAGACAGTATTCACATTACCGTTGTAACACAGCACTACACCAGCAGTTACATAATTATTGCCCTCTCTTTTGCCCATAGCGTTAAGTACATTTATTCCTAGTAAATTAACCAATGTCCTGTTAAACCATAATAGGATTTACACAAACATGATGCAGTCTGACACACAGGCCATAGTGTTAACTACATGAAGTCCTCCTAACCCCAACCATGTCCTAATAAACCATAATCAAATATACACAAACATGATGCAGTCTGACATACACAGGCCATAGAGTTAACTACATGAAGTCCTCCTAACCCCAACCATGTCCTAATAAACCATAATCAAATATACACAAACATGATGCAGTCTGACATACACAGGCCATAGTGTTAACTACATGAACTCCTCCTAAATCAAACCATGGTAAAACAGAGATCTGAGGGTCCATCTATTTGATGTGGATTAACTATGTAAAATCCTAAACTCCAGTACACATAGCAGTCTATACAGCCTACCTCACAGTCTTCCATGGGGGTGT
The DNA here is from genome assembly GCA_026745465.1 of Lota lota. NCBI lineage: Eukaryota > Metazoa > Chordata > Actinopteri > Gadiformes > Lotidae > Lota > Lota lota. Next base: position 1,105,890 of record JACYXH010000315.1, on the reverse strand, counting down.
CAATCACACCAGAGGTCCACTTGATATGTTGTTGAGATCCAGACATCATGCTCTGAAGGGAAAAATTGATATTCTGAGTGTACACATTGCATATACATGCAGACATTACAATTAAAAACATTTGGTTTTCTCACAAAAATATAGATTATACAGAAACCATATGCAGTTCTACTGTAATATCTATTCTACAATGAGAACAGCTTACATATAGAATACAGACAAGACAATAATAGTCAATTACTAAAACAACATTAAATGAGTCACATTAGTGCATTCTCTCAAATATATTAGCCAATCCTAGTTCATAAAACCATGTCTTCTTAAACATAAGTATTCAATCGTGTGCCATGGAAGTCAGACAGTATTCACATTACCGTTGTAACACAGCACTACACCAGCAGTTACATAATTATTGCCCTCTCTTTTGCCCATAGCGTTAAGTACATTTATTCCTAGTAAATTAACCAATGTCCTGTTAAACCATAATAGGATTTACACAAACATGATGCAGTCTGACACACAGGCCATAGTGTTAACTACATGAAGTCCTCCTAACCCCAACCATGTCCTAATAAACCATAATCAAATATACACAAACATGATGCAGTCTGACATACACAGGCCATAGAGTTAACTACATGAAGTCCTCCTAACCCCAACCATGTCCTAATAAACCATAATCAAATATACACAAACATGATGCAGTCTGACATACACAGGCCATAGTGTTAACTACATGAACTCCTCCTAAATCAAACCATGGTAAAACAGAGATCTGAGGGTCCATCTATTTGATGTGGATTAACTATGTAAAATCCTAAACTTCAGTACACATAGCAGTCTATACAGCCTACCTCACAGTCTTCCATGGGGTTGTCAATCACACCAGAGGTCCACTTGATATGTTGTTGAGATCCAGACATCATGCTCTGAAGGGAAAAATTGATATTCTGGGCGTACACATTGCATATACATGTAGACATTACAATTAAAAACAGTTGGTTTTCTCACAAAAATATAGATTATACAGAAACCATATGCAGTTCTACTGTAATATCTATTCTACAACGAGAACAGCTTAGATATAGAATACAGACAAGACAATAATACAGTCAATTACTAAAACAACATTAAATGAGAGTCACATTAGTGCATCCTCTCAAATATATTAGCCAATCCTAGTTCACAAAACCATGTCTTCTTAAACAGAAGTGTTCAATCATGTGCAATGGAAGTCAGACAGTATTCACATTACCGTTGTCTGATATTGTCTGAGCGTACACAATGCATACTTTAGGGGTGAACAATGTAATGGTGACCACATTGGTATCGGCCAATAATTATGAATATAATCTACAATGGAATAATCTTACATAAGGGCTATGGAAGAGACCACAAACAGAAATAAAGTAAATTAGTAAAAATACATGCAGATTGTAGTGGTGAGCTGCAATGGCTTGGCTTTTGGTGGTGTCATAGGTTTAAATTGAATCTGATTGGATAATAAAGATGTTAGCCCTGGGGCATCATGTAAAATGTAGGACACAAATCAGGAGGTGCATATGTGTACAGTTCAAGAGGTCTTGATACTACTGCAGATCAGGTTATAGACACACACTTACCTTTGGTGTCATTTATCCATTTTGAATAAATGTTTTCCTTGTCTCTCCCTAACTTGATATGCAATTCCGCATCCTGGATAGGAGTCAGTCCCTGACCCCTGGTCCGAATTCTTCTATTCACTAAAGTAAAGAAATATAACACAGTCACAAAGAAAAAGCAACAAAATCAACAAAACCAACAAACCAACATACTATTTGGATTGTGATAATAGCAGGCAGGGAGCAGTGTGCACAGATAATCTAGTCTTAAAAAACATCCACAAAACATTAATATCCTGGCTCATGTGGCATGCTACTGTAGCTCTCTGTATCTATAAACACCGGGTACAAGAGGCTGTAATAGACAGTTTTTGTTTCACATGCAAATGATAGCTTGTGCTGTTCATTCCATTAGCTGTTGTTGCTGTAGGATTATGAATCTGGCCATTGCGTGAGTCTATTGCTTAAAGCTCCCGTTTATAGGAAAAATAAATGTATTAAGACAGCCCCGACTGACCAAGTTTGTTGAAATATTAGATTAAACGAATGATGTAATGGGTGAACTGTCGGCAACTGATCATCTAGGCTACTGTAAGGCCACTAATGGAAAAGGATCAGGTGCAACCCATTTAGTACAGGTTCAACCTGTTGGCTGGGTATGAGGGCTGATGCTTTGGTCCACTAAGACAGAGTGCCATCAAAAGTAATACAAAGTAATAAAAACAAAACATTGCATTTGATTAGGTACCTTTTTCGTGTTGGAAATAATTGTGGAGCCTTTTTACTTTGATGATTATTAGGATATTAGGTTCGGGATGATGATAGATCGCCTTTAAGAAGCTTGACCATACAACATGGTCTGAATCTATAACGTAGCGATCTTTTTCACTGTTCAATGCTTACGCATATGTTAAGACAGCCTGTACTATACAACCAAGTAAATCGGTCAAATAGCGTAATCATTCATTTATAAAAGTCAACTTGCTATCGTTTTCCAGCCTAGACTGCTGTGTAATTGCTAACGTTAGTTTTCGCATCTAACGAACACATAACTAGCTATGTAATGCGCCGACGACTTAACCTTCAATGCACAGTAACATGCATTTGCTGATTTTAATACAAATAATACAGTTCTATGAATACCACTGAGATATAGTTATGTACTCATGTAATACATACGCATGTAAAGACACTGTATTGTGCAGCCAAGCAAATCGCAACATATATCGCAAATCGAACATTGCTAATGTTAGACCAATTTCAACCAAACATAATATAATACCAATAACACAGAGATATAATCATGTACTCATGCAGTAAATCAACATTTAATATAGACTTGAAGTAAATTAAGGACTTACTTTTGAATTGCTTATGGTTAATACTCCATCAGCTGTTCGCTCCACACCAAATGCGAGACGTGAAGCTCCGGGGAACGCCTTCTTTGCAAGCAAAAAAAAATCTCGCGCGAAATTGTGTATAATCTCCCGCCATTGTGTATAAATTCTGCACTACCAAAAGGTGCCGTAGGGGGCGTATCATTATGATACACATACACATCATGGTTTAAAAGGTCAATTTCTTAAACGTCTATAACTTCATGAGGGGTGTTCTATCAGTTTTCATATATACATGAGTGCGACCCTATCTTCATATATTTCTGAATTGAACCTTCTTTTCATTACATTTTGTGTTCTACAGTCAAATAACATGCTTTGTTCACCAAGGTTTACGAGGACAAGGCAATTGTCCTCGTAATCCGAGAGTCCTCCTAATGCTGGTGGGTAACCTTGTCTTTTGACCTCGTATACCATGTATACAAACACACACATACACACACACACACACACACACACACACACACACATACACCACCCTCACACACACACACACACAACACACACACACACATACACACAACACACACACACACACATAACACACACACCACATACACACACACACACACACACACCCTCACACACACACACACACACACACACAAAACACACACACACACACACACCCACCCTCACACACACACACACACACACACACACAACATACACACACACACACACACACACACACACACACAACACACACACACATACACACAACACACACACACCACACACACACACAACACACACACACACACACACAGATACAAACACAATATCATACTCAGAATATATACTGTACACCGATTCACATATAAACAGTGTAGTGCATGCAGTGACATAAACAAACACGCATGCACAGAGAGCGTACCTGCACTCAGAAGTGTGTGGAAGTGCGAGTGCCATGTTCTTTACTTTGTTATCGGAGAAATAGGAGTCTATGTTTCCTAATTCTATGTTTCTGTCTGAATGTTCCTGGACTTGGTGTTGTTGTTCTAGATGTTTCTACATGAATAGATAGCAAGACAGATTTGATGTGATTTGATGTGAACCCAACGATCAACTGGTAATGGAAACAAAACCACCTTTTGCCACTGTTTATAAACCATAAGCTTAGTGGAATATTGTCTCAACTCTTAACAACTCTCATGTGCTTCTCGTGTTTCCAGAATGTAGTATTCCTCTGGAATCCCTCCCAGCCTATATGAATTAAAGACTTACAGAGGTTATGGGAGGTTTTTACAATCGTCCGAAACGCGAACCCTGGCGGCCATCTTGTTTGAACAAGCAATGTATCTAGCCGAGAACCCAGCCACCCCTGCAGCGTTCATTTAAAATAAATGGACGTTTGCGCTCCAAGTACGCCTGTTGACATGAGTGTTGCCCTCATGTTAAACATTTGCCAATGGGCTCCAAAGCTATCTGGTGACACATGAAGCACCAGAATGTTGGAGCTCTGTGGCTTCCTGGTGAAGTCAGAAAACACTCCAGACCATCTCTAAGACTAAAACCCAAACACGTGCACGTGTTTGGGACGTTAAGAATACAAGCACACACACACACACACACACACACACACACACACACACACATACACACACTACAAGGAATTAACAGCCACATTCACCACACAATATAACCAACCGCTATAGGATTTAGTCATGGAAATGCTGCAAATCCGTCTTACTGATTAACAAGTAGCTGGATATATGCCTCAAAAGGGTATTTCACACACTCCCACTATTTGTGTGGCCATACAGTGCCCATACTGAGAGAGATCGATAGAGCTAGCTAGGCTGGGAGTGGGATAAAGAGAGAGAGAGAAGAGGGAAGGAGGTGACCCCTTGGCGGGTTCATAAAAAAATAAAAACCAAACATTCCCCTCAGAGACACTGGTTTGGTACCAGACCATATAGAGAGAGAGTTTGTTTTTCATTAGCTCAGCTTGTTGGACTTTACCGCCAAGCAGAGAAGGGGTTCTTCTGGAAATCTGATTGGGGGTAACTTAATACAAAATGGCTGTGCTGCATCGGCTCCATTCCAACATTAAACGTGAGTTCCACGAGGAACAAAGCAAACAGTGTCCGATCATCGAATGTGTTCTCATTTATTTTTAATTGAAATACAACCTTTGTTAGTGCAGTGGATTTAGGCATTTGCACTGAACATGAAATTACTTGCAAAGTTTAACTTATCTCCCGGATAAAACCGTGGTTCCAATTTATTCTTCGGTTCATTCCTCCTCTCCGCAATTGAAAACAGACCCATGCAAATATAAATCATTCAAAACGCTGGAAATCTTGGAAGCAACGCCGCGATTCCCAAAAATGCACCGCATCAATACCGTAATGTCATATGAAACCAATCAGCCGCCAAATGGCCTTTATTTCTTTTTACAGAGATGATGCATGAGAGATGACTTAATTGCTTCTTAATCCTGCTCCCCTTATGTATTTTCGTTATGTATTTTCTGAGTGGCACAACACTTTGTGGTGAATGTTCGGCTTCCTCATGTTCCAGTGACTCTCGTGCACATGGACCGGCCGTGGGGATCAGGAGTAGAAGCTGAACGCTTCCAGCAGCCGCATGGGCCCCATATCACCTGGACTCCACACCACACCTGGAAAGGAAGGGAGGTGGTGGAAGGGTGTAGGCCGAAATGTCCCCTCACAGGAGCCGTAGTCCATCCGAGCACGGAGGAACCCAGAGCAGCGGGAGAGAGCAGCGAGGTTCCCGTGGCCGAGCGAGCGCAAGATGAGATCAAGATGAGATCAAGATGAGATAAGCATGAGCTCACTTGGCTGTGATGTGGAGCGCGGACGTCGCTTGCCAAGTCATCAGAGAAGATCCGATCCTCCGACGAAGACGGTTGAATATGTGTGAAACAATAACATTTACATAAGCAGGCGAGTGTGACACTCTAATCTCCCCCAGCTTCGTTCACGTAGAATATGATTTCGATTTGAGTTTTTATGAGTCTGTAATGTGAAGAGAGCCAGCGTATCCATTGTCGCACATCAAAGGGCCGAAGAGGAGGAAGATGATGATGAGGACAAGGAGGAGGGAAAACATCCTAAGACATAAGAGCATTTTCCCTTTTTTAGAATTTGCAACTGCAGCTTAAAAAAAAAAAACGGCTGCTGCCTGAGATGTGTCGAGCATAATATATTATAATAATACTATAATATAGAGAAAGTCTCCAGCAAATGAAATGACAGCAGTATTTCATGTCAATCCCTGGAGAAGTAATTAAAACATTATTGAAATGTTGGTCACGGCTCATTGGATGAGATGCATTTGATCAGACACAGATGGATATGGCAATCGTTTACATTTGGGATTTTATACTATTTGAGTTTCAATGGTTGAACTGAAGACCATGTACTCCAAAAAAAGTGTTTTAAACAGTATTTATTCACACCGTGGACAAGATAAACTGACATTATAGTCCTTTTCTTTCCTTCGCTGTGTTTTTTTGGACGACGCCCAACGGACAACGAGGGCAGAAATCAAGACTGTTTTGAGTCCAATTTCAGCCATGGAGGCTGAAACATCAGGAAGTGATTTGCAATGCGTTGGTGCATGTGGAGTTTCTAAGTATGTGTGCAAACAACACACACACAGGCACATACACACACACACACACACACACACACACACACACACACACACATACAAACACACACACACACACACACTTGCCACACACATTCACACATGTTTGCCACACACAAATCCATGCCACACATAAACACATACAAACCCCGTGGCATGCACATATGATTTGAATCATTGAGTGGTTTCTAAATACTCTAATGCTTTGCTGGGTTATCTCACCAAGATTGATGGATTTGCTGGCTAACTATTTACTTTTATCCAGTGCTTCTGTAAAGACATATTGGGAAAGTTATGTCAACACGAATGATGGAGAATCGAAATCGCCCAACCTTTACTTGATATTCCAGCCACTGAGTTTGTAATGAACCACATTTGAAAAAATGATGTATATGATTTAAAACCTCAATCCTATAATCAATTACTTATTGCTTACACGCAAAACTAATCACATTTTGGTTTTGCACTGACAGTGAATTAAAAGCCGCCTTGTTTTAATAAAGGCACTGGTTTCTTGTTCCTATTAATAATATGTTATTCACAGTTATGCCAAACTTGGAATGTGTCCAAACCTTAGCCAAGACAACATATTTTGAGTGGGCTAGTAAATTAAAAAAATAATTAAAAAATAATAATAAAATATAAAAATACAATACTATAAACTAAATTAAAATAAAATGATTCACGTACGTTCTTCAGAACGTGCTTAGCTTTCTTTATTCACTTTAATAGAACCAATAAATAGCTTAAGTTTATCCTTTTCTCCCCTTGCGTTTTTGAACCAAACATTCCCTGATGGCCCATTGTCCTTAAACTGACCAAGCCTGAAATATGACGGGATAGATAGGGTTACAACAGCAACAAAGCCCTGTCCAGGGGCCTGGCGCAGCCCTGCGGAGCGACAAAGCTAACATAACCTCCGTGTCAGCCGAGTTCAAACCCAGGAGGAGGTGGACATCTCCCCCGCTGAGGGAGGAGGAGGAGGAGAACTCCCCCATAGAGGGAGGAGCTGGAGATCTCCACCACGGAAGGAGGTGGAGAGCTCCCCTATAGAGGAGGAGATGGAGATAACCCCATAGAGGGAGGAGCTGGAGATCTCCACTATGGAAGGAGGTGGAGAGCTCCCCTATAGAGGAGGAGATGGAGATAACCCCATAGAGGGAGGAGCTGGAGATCTCCACTATGGAAGGAGGTGGAGAGCTCCCCTATAGAGGAGGAGATGGAGATAACCCCATAGAGGGAGGAGCTGGAGATCTCCACTATGGAAGGCGGTGCATATCTCCACCATGGAAGGTGGTGTATATCTCCACCCTTGAGGAAGTACGTATCTCCACTCTGGCGGAGGAATGGATCTGAAAGAACATGAAAAAGCAATACAAAAACAAGCAGAGCTTAAGTGTTCAAAGGGAGAAGCAGCCTCGTAGATCTCAGCGGCTGTCCGGGGGGGGGGGGGGGGGCAGCTCCACGCGTGATGTGTGGGAACGGGGGGGTTCTGGCCACTAAAGGTGCCTGTCTGAGCCCTCGACTATCACTCCTGGATGGGCCGCCAGCCCCTTTCCTGTTGTTCCAGCAACGGTGGGTGGGCCATGGAGAAAAAAAACCGGGAGACAGAGGGAGGGTAAGCGAGTGAGAGAGGGAGGGAGGGAGGGAGGGAGGGAGGGAGCGAGAGAGAGAGAGAGAGAGATAGGGAGAGAGAGCGGAGAGAGAGAGAGAGCGAGAGAGAGAGAGAGAGAGGGAGAGAGAGAGAGAGAGATAGGGGAGAGACGGAGAGGGGGAGAGAGAGAGGCTGGTGGGTAGACTCGCTGGTCTGCCGGTGCTGTCGCGGGCCCTGGGTGTGTTTGGATAAGGCCTGTGGAACATGTGGGGGAATCAGCGTGAGGCATCACACCTGGAGGAAAAGACAACTAAATCCCCCCCCCCCCCCCCCAGTTTGACGGCGGCCTCGGCTCCACCAAGTCTAGCCAGCATCTGGAATGGATGAGAGACACGGCCTCCTTATGGTCTCACTGCTCTCTCAGCTCACCTTTGTTGAGCGCTGCGACTGGTTGGAGGAGAAATGGAGAAAGAGAAAACAAGGACAAACAAGGACAAACAAGGACAGAAGAGAAAAATCTTGTCGAGGATTTGTTGATTCTGCGGCGTGGAGTCTGCAAGTTGTCCTGCCTTCTTCTCCTTCTTCCTCTGCATCCCATCTGCTAGGCATGATGTTATAGCGTTGCTGATGATATACAACTTTTATTTTTATAATTGCTGGCGTCCCTTCACCCCCAATATGCTTCCTCTTGACTCGTCTTGGCTTTACCAAGTGTACAGATGCGTGTACAGATGCCAACATTTTTATTTATTTCGAGTTACAGTAGCCTCAATCTGCTCTGCCATCTCCCCGCATGTTACACTTTGGAAGTAAACAATGAATTCACTCATAGCATGGAAGCCTTCATTATAATTTAGAGTTTTTCCATGTTACATTCATTAGTGTCTGAAAATCTGTGCGAATTCCAAAACCACCTCTTATTATCCCGGTCTTGACAATGATTTGGAAAGAAAGCAAACAAAGAGACTTTTAGACACACAAACGTACGGATCCATGGGTTTCTGTAAGAGCACCCCTTGCATGTCGGTGTGTATTTGTATGTGTGTGTGTGTGTGTGTGCGTGCGTGTGTGTATGCGTGTGTATGTGTGCGTGTGTGTGTGTGCGTGCGTGTGTTTGTGCGTGCGTGTGTGTGTGCGTGCGTGTGTATGTGTGTGTGTGCGTGTGTGTGTGTGTGTGTGCGTGCATGCGTGTGTATGTGCGTGTGTGTGCGTGTGTGTGTGTGTGTGCGTGCGTGCGTGTGTGTGTGCGTGTGCGTGCGTGTGTGTGTGCATGCTGGTGCACACCCAGTGAGCTTTGTCGGGGGGGGGGGGGGCGTGTAGTGACGGATCCCGCCCTGGCCAGCGTGTTTATTTAGACAGAACTGTTCACTCACCCAAATAATCAGCGGCGCTGGGCCCTTCCTAATCCCCAGGCAGAGTCAATGCAAGCAGCTGAGCCGGTGACAGCCGCGATAAGGCACTCAAACACGGCCTCTCTTGGCCCCTTGCCTGCTGCCCCCAGAACCGCGTCCCCTTCAGTCTCCTCCATCGCAATCCCTGACGTGACGCGGATTTCAAGTTCAGGGGTTTGGAGCGCGGTGTGTGCGCTCACCAGACCTTTTCCGTTCTCGTTTCATGCCCACTATTCGTCTTTTTGTTTACGTGCTTGCATTGAACAAGTCAGTGGGAGAACGCCATACAAAGAAACACTGGCTTGCATAGGAATGCATATTTAAGCACATTGTATTGTGTATCTGTGTGTGAGATCTGGCTGGGATTGAGCTATAGTAGTACATATGTGTGTGTTTGTTTGTGTGTGCGTGTGTGTGTGACATTGGTATGTGGTGTTGTAATCCGATGGCAAGGCCCGCATTAACATTCCACGCAGGAGCAGAGCTGCCACTGGTTCACGCCTCGCATGCACCTTGTGTGTGGAGAGAATGGTGGTGCATTTTCTGTGTGTGTGTGTGTGTGTGCAGGTGTGTGTTTGTTTGTGTGTCTGTGTGTGTGTTTGTCTCAAAGAGAGTAAAACAAAGTGTGTGTGTGTGTGTGTGTGTGTGTGCAGGTGTGTGTTTGTTTGTGTGTCTGCGTGTGTGTGTGTGAGTGAGAGTGTGTTTGTCTCAAAGAGAGTAAAATAAAGTGTGTGTGTGTGTGTATGTGTGTGCGCACACTCCTGTGCATTGGTGTAGGTTTGTGATGGTCAGAGAAGAAAAGAGCGAGGAAGAGTGTGAGAGAGAGATAGAGAGAAAGAAAGAGAGAGAAAGAGGGTGTGTGTGTGTGTGTGTGTGTGTGTGTCTGTACAGTGTGCTGAAGGATAAATCATGGCTCAGTGATAGGACATAATCTGTCTGGAACCATGTCTCAATATTACAATATTTCACACATTTACGTATCACAGATTTGGCAGTAGCAGCTTCTCTGCCCCCCTCTCTCTCTCTCTCTCTCTCTCTCTCTCTCTCCTCTCTCCCCCTCTCTCTCTCTCAGATCAGTGTAGTTATTTCTGTGTGTGTGTGTGTGGAGGCTGCAGGACGGAGATACAGTGTTTTTTCTCTGTGCAACAGAAGGTCTCAGCTTCCAGCGCTGCAGTATCGCGCATCCCAACAAAAATGTTTGGTATGTTTTAACACAGATAAAGCTGACATATTCTGGGATGGGGTTTTTTTTTGCAGACAATGCCCATGGAGGAACAATCTCTGATCTGCCAGCCTCCCTGAGTCTCCCTCGTGCTCCCTCTCTCCCCCTCTCTCTGAAATCCTCTCTGTCATGCTCAGTGAGAGGTGGAAAGACAAAACATAGTGGGGGTATCTCTCCTTATCGAGACAGCACCTTGGGTCCCACTGGGTATCAACCCAACATCACCTTGCAGCCTCGCAACGGCTTTTCCCCCAGAAAAGAAGAAAACAACGGTCCGTTCATTTTCCTATTCCGCTGATACATTCTACAACTAAAAGGCAAGTCGTATTGGGCAACATATGAGGATGTGATTACGGTCGCTTGAAATCTTCTTAGCCGTTGGGCTGCATGGAGTAGTGCACTGGCCTGGTCTGCCGCTGTACTTCAGCTCATGCGTTTCTTAAGGCCAGTGTTAACACTCTCTCTCTCTCTTTCTCTCTCTCTCACCCCCTCCCTCCCTCCCTCTCTCTCTCTCTCTCTCTCTCTCTCTCTCTCTCTCTCTCTCTTGCTCCCTCTCTCTCTCTCTCTCTCTCTCTCTCTCCTCTCTCTCCCTCTCTCTCCCTCTCCCTCTCTCCCTCTCCCCCTCCCCCTCCCCCTCCCCCTCCCCTCCCTCCCTCCCTCCCTCCCTGAGATCTATGTCTGTCAATGCTGTACTGCTTCCGTCCACATGAGGGTGCAGAGAACTAGTGTGGACGGGATTGGCCTGGAATCTGAAACCTGGAGTCTTGAATCTGACACACACACACACACACACACACACACACACACATTCCCCCGTGCACACGTTCTAACACTTCCACATGTGTGCAAACAGTTTCTTGCTGCGAGAAAGAATACATAATACATATCCTAATTTAAACTGTGTCGACAAGCACGACGAGACAGAAAAAACTCCGCGCACAAAATGAACCGCGCGTCCAGAGACCCTTCTGGATGTAGTAGTAAGTGAACACCTTGGAATAATCACGTGTTAATCACATTCACTTTGTTTGTATTGAGCAGAGGCATATTTGCATGGAAGCCTATACTGAGCAGCGGCCAACAATATAAAAAGGGAGAGAAGGAGGCTATAGCCCAGGATTCATTGTGCATAGATTTGGTTCATCGCGAGCCGTACGCGACACACTATCCAAATGTGGGGATAATAGCTTGCAGGATGACGCTCAAGTCTCTCTGCCGGGGAACAAAGGCTGGTGCCATCCAATATGGTACACAATATGAATGCCTCGGTGTGTGTGTGTGTGTGTGTGTGTGTTTATGTCTGTGTGTGTGTGTGTCTTTGTGTTTCCTTGCATGCATGTTTATGTGTTTGTGCGTGTGTCAATGCATGTGTGTGTGTGTCTTCGGCGTGTGTGTGTGTATGTTTTCCCATGTGCAAGTGTGTGTGTCCTTCCTGTCTGTGTAGTCACACCTGTACTCTTTGCCATGATGTTATCAAACCCTAACACCTGCTCCACAGTCTAAGGTCACCCACTACATAAAACAGCCTCTTTTCATTGGGAATAGATGGGCATCTGCAATATGTGTGTGTGCGTGCACATGCGCGTGTGCATGTTTCCTTGTTGTATGTGCGTGTATGTGTGTGTTTGTGTGTGTGTGTGTGCATGTATGTGTGTGTGTGTGCATGTGTGTGTGTGTGTTTGTCTTCGTGTCTTCTGTGTGTGTGTGTGTGTGTGTGTCTTCTGTGTGTGTGTGCGTAAATGGGTGTGTGTGTGTGTGAGAGAAACAGGGGGAGTATCATTTAAATGCAGCTCCCATCACCTGTACATCCCTCCCAGGAGCCCCGAGTCTGACCTAAATAGGACTTGTGGACGGAGGGAAGGAGACCAAGCAGAGTCAAACACAGGTTGGTACCAAGGTGTCCTGTATGCTGTGTGTGTGTTTCTAGTTCCCCGAGGTCTGGCAGGAAACCAACTCACAACCTTTATGGTTCTAACTGGTCACAGTTGTGTGAAGAAAGGTAATAATAATGATGTAGTACCCTCTCAGAATGGGTCTATGATGTAAAGTACCTGAGCATAGGAGGTGTGTGGGGTCCTGGAATACTGTGCCAAACATATGCAGGAGTGTAACAACACTTTAATTGGCATGTATTGTATAATTGTGTATACGGTTTTACAATGTTTTCAATAATGCTTACTTTCAATGATTTGGATTTTTGATGATTAAAAAAATTCAGTACACCACTGCAAACACTGTACACCACTGCACCACTGTACACCACTGTGCACCACTGCACACCACTGCACACCACTGCACCACTGTACACCACTGCACACCACTGCACACCACTGCACCACTGTACACCACTGCAAACACGGTGCACCACTGTACACCACTGCACCACTGCACACCACTGTACACCACTGTACACCACTGCACCACTGTACACCACTGCACCACTGCACACCACTGTACACCACTGTGCACCACTGCACCACTGCACACCACTGTACACCACTGTGCACCACTGTACACCACTGTACACCACTGTGCACCACTGTACACCACTGCACACCACTGCACACCACTGCACCACTGCACACCACTGCACCACTGCACACCACTGTGCACCACTGTGCACCACTGTACACCACTGTACACCACTGTGCACCACTGTACACCACTGCACACCACTGCACACCACTGTACAACACTGCACACCACTGCACACCACTGTACAACACTGTCAAATATTGTCTTTTGCCTGCAGGGAGAGAATGAGCGCTGGGCTTACAGCGTGTCATGGGCGGGAGAGGGAATCGCGTTAGATTTTTGTGCCTGTTGGTGTTTTTGCAACAACAACAAAACAATAATACTTCCATTTCCAATCCTTAATGATGAGAGAGGCGGGAAATGGAGAACAGGCTTTTTTTCAGAAAAACAATTCCAGCACTTCAAGCCATACAAAAAAAATTGCTTTTTCACCCAAAGCAAGATATTTCATGAACAACATGGAGCCCTCTGATATTCTTACTCCCCCACTCCCTCACACACACATATTTCCTCTCTCTCTCTCTCTCTCTCTCTCTCTCTCTCTCTCTCTCTCTCTCTCTCTCTCTCTCTCTCTCTCTCTCTCTCTCTCTTTCTTTCTCTCTCTCTCTCAGTCTCTCTCTCTATCTCTCTCTCTCTCTCTCTCTCTCTCTCTCTCTCAGTCTCTCTCTCTCCCCTTTGTGTGCGTAAATCATCTCTTCCTTGCGGCCTGTCTGTGATCATGTTGATGGGAAACAAAGAAATCATCTTGAATGGCACATTAATTTCCTCCCCGTCTCCCCCTGCCCTCCGCCTAATGAAATCCCCTCTGCCACAGGCCCCAGATCCACTCTCTGGCACGTCGTCACCAGCCAGTAAATATGTTTACCTTGGAGCACTACGCTAATGGACTGTTTACCAGGGGGAGACACCGTGTATGAGAGTGTGTGTGTGTGTGAGTGTGTGTGAGGGGTGGTGGTGATGGTGGTTGTACTGGTGATGTGGGGGCGGGGGGGGGGGGGGGGGGGGGGGTTACGGCGATCAAGCAGTCTGCACTTGGCCTGGGATTTCTGTGTACCATTACCCACAAACCCTTCTTCGACCGCCGTGGAGGAGGCGGATTGAAGTGCAAGGCGACGTGTGTGGGTTACATCAGAGCACCAGGAGAGGACCCCGCTGGTGAAGACACTGGACCTGCTGGACCTGCTGGACCTGCTGGACCTGCTGGACCTGCTGGACCTGCTGGACCTGCTGGACCTGCTGGACCTGCTGCGTTGGGTGAGGAGTCGGCGGTTCACACTCAACAGTAAAGTGGAGATAATTGTGAATAATGCTAGCATTGTTGTAAACATCATGAAGTGTGTGTGTGTTTAATGTGTGTGTGTGTGTTTAATGTGTGCGCCTGGCTGCTGATTGTGTGTTCCCTGTGGACAGACAAAGGAATACCCCACTGTGGGTTCATAACACTAATAATGACAGAATCATTAGTACACATTGTACAGTTTTAAATCAACGTTGAAAAAACCCTCAATGAAGAATGCTAGAAAAAAGAAAGAAAATGACAATAACATTTGACTGGAGCGGAGAATTATTCGAGGCCCAGTACAGCTCCTAAAAGACAGTTATTAAAGACATTCCTCAAGAAGGGTTTCCAGAAAGCTTAGTTTTCAAATTAAAATCTGTGTCTCCCGTAGCTGCACTAAACACAAAGAGATATTAATAGGATCCACATGGTGGCGCAGACAGTGTAATTATTTAGAGGTATTAGGGTCAAGAAAACATATCATACTCCTCATAAGCTCACGGGTACATTCCCACTGGCTTAGAGGGAGAGGTTCACGAGTGGAGGATGAGAGAAGAAGAAAACCAATCCACACAGCACTGAGTGCGCGTGGGGGTGGGGGTGCATGTGTTGGTGAGGGGCTGACCTGCTGACCATACGCCGAGATGTTCCTCTGGCTGGTTTATGGGTGCCCAGGCAGCTGGAGATACTGCAGAGACTGAAGCATGATGTGTCCCCATGGCCCACAGACATACAGACAGACAGACAAACATGTAGACAGACGGAGGGACAGAGGGATGGAACAACAGACAGGAGGACAGACGAGCAGGCAGGCAGACAGACAGAAGGAGACAGACAGAAAGAGGTGGAGATGGAAAACACACACAAACACACACATACACACACACACATCCCTCCTCTACATCCAACCCTTCTCTCCACAGATTTCCATCCGTTCCCTTTGTAACTCATCTGTTCCCTCTTTAATAAGGGGCGCACTGCTGTGATAGGCCCAGAGAGGCCCAGCATGACTTCCTTCTTCTCCCAGGGTGAGTCCGCGCTACACAACCACATTCCATCACGCTGGTTATATGCATAGAAATGTTGCCGTTGGATTCCCAGCATCAGCACCACTCTGCTGTGCTGATCCTGCCCTCCTGATGCAAAACAGGCTGTAGTGACGTGGTTCATGTTTTGGGGGCTCTGTAGTGATGTGGTTCATGTTTTGGGGGCTCTGTAGTGACGTGGTTCATGTTTTGGGGGCTCTGTAG
>JACYXH010000315.1:1067500-1075000 GCA_026745465.1 Lota lota | reverse complement strand
CTAGGACTAATGAGGACCAGAGTGAGGCTTAGAGTCCAGACTAGATTCAGGACTAGGACTAGTGAGGACCAGAGTGAGGCTTAGAGTCCAGACTAGATTCAGGACTAGGACTAATGAGGACCAGGGTCAACACCTAGAGCCAACACTAGAGTCAAGACTAAAGTCAGGAGTAGGACTAATAAGGACCAGATTCAGGACTAGAGCCAGGACTAGAATCAGTACAAGATTGAGGACCAGAACCAGTTCTAGACAGCATCAAGCCGTCTCTGCGCCTGCTCCAGCGCTGCATAGTAATGCACATGAGTGGAGCCCCTGTGTCTCCCTCCCGTGCCCGCCGCCTGCCTGCCACTCTGCTCCCCATATGCCTCTCCCCAGTGCTCCTCTCATCCAGCCACTGGAAGCTTGATTAAGCCTGACTTGTCACCAAATTACACACACAAAGTTTACATGCATTCCCCGGCTCTCCAGCTGTTGCGGATTTGTTACAAAGAATAAATCTTGAAGCAGTTGACTGAGCAGGTTGCGGGGTGTCTGCTGTCTTGTTTATAGGGAGGGAGAGAGAGCAGGAGGGGGAGAAAGAGAAGGGGAGAAGGGAGAGCAGGAGGGGGAGAGAAAGAGAAGGGGAGAAGGGAGAGCAGGAGGGGGAGAGAAAGAGAAGGGGAGAAGGGAGAGCAGGAGGGGGAGAGAAAGAGAAGGGGAGAAGGGAGAGCAGGAGGGGGAGAGAAAGAGAAGGGGAGAAGGGAGAGCAGGAGGGGGAGAGAAAGAGAAGGGGAGAAGGGAGAGCAGGAGGGGGAGAGAAAGAGAAGGGGAGAATGGAGGGAGGGAGGGGGAGAGATAGAGATTGGCAGAAGGAGAGAAAGGGGGGAGTAGAGATGACGAGAGAGATGGGGAGAATGAGAGAGGGAGGGAGAAAGAGAGACAGAGAGAGAGGGTGTGAGAGAGGGTGAGAAAGAGGGTGAGAGAGGTGAAAGAGAGGCAGAGGAGGGTGTGCAAAGACAGGAATGGAGGGGAAAAATAGATAAAGAAAGTGTTGTTTTAATGATTTCTATTTAACAAGTGTCTCTTACTGATGTCTCAACTCAAAGTTAAGCATCACCAAGTAAACAAAAAGAAGACGCTTGGACTAGAAGTGTTAGTCCAAGAACCATCACATCGACATTAAAGTACTGAGCTTTCAGATGTGGCTGGATGTTGGTTTTGTATCACACACACACACACACACACACACACACACACCCACACAGACACACACACAACCATACACACATTTACACAGACACACACACAACCATACACACATTTACACATACACACATACACACACACACACAAACATACACACATACACACAGCCATACACACATACACACATACACACAGCCATACACACATACACACACATGCACATATGTACAAATTTGCAGTTTTTCCAGCGATGCATGACTTGTGGGTTTTGTTAAATTAATTCATTTTTCTGCATCTCTTATATCTCGTTCGTGATTCTCTGGAAGGCCGTGACAGTAATTGCAGTGCGGGGGAAGCGTTACTCGAGACAGCATGAATAAGATGAAGTAATGAGCGAAAGCCTCCAGAGCTCAGCAGACCGTTGATCAATACCATTAAACAATGTGCACTCTGAGCCGGGCTGCGTTCGAGAGCTCCAACACTCAGATGGATGTTCCCCGCAGCACTAATGGCTTTGAACTAGGGCCTCCATTACCATGTATAAAACGCTGCTTATTAACATAATCAAATCTCGGTCTGTGTGTTTTTTGTGTGTCTGAGATAATATGAAAAGACAGGAGGTTACTAATGTAATTAAGGGTGTGCTATAATTACTATCCCCTGGTCACATGACCTCTCCTTATAACAAAGCTGAATAAACACTCCTATTAGCCTGGCTGTTGTGGCGTGCTTCGCTGGATCCCCGGTGTACGTGTCGCCCTGTGTGTTTGTATGCAAACCAGATATCTGTCCGCGCCGTGCCAAAGTTGTAATCGAACCGTGGGAACACAACGTCGCCGAACAACGGGTAGAAACATGTATCGAAACAGCAACGCCGAGCGAAGATCACTCGCCGAGCGCGTCACATTTAGTTCTGCGGAGATTCTTCAAGGCTGAAGAGAATTTGCGGTACAGCCAGAAGCTGCGGGACAGCAGCGATGTGATCATGATCAGGGTTTGATTACTAACAGTTTAAATCTCAGGGCTCGATTCATCCATCTTGGCTTGCAGCCCCTTCTCTCCCCATACGCCCCATTAATAAATAAGGGGCTCAAAGAGGTTTTCAGGCTTGGGAAATGATTATTATTTCACTTTTACAATTACAACGGTGTTAAATGGCTATTGTATTGATTGCTTTACCCTTTTGGATCAAGGTCATATGAAAATGTAATCAAAAAGGCGATGATAATTCCTGCTGAGCCATGAAATGTGATGTTCAATAGTGGGCTTTTGGCTGGATGTCTTAAAGCCATAAAAAACAACTGTACACAATCGTGTTTTTGATTCAGTACTGCAATCTGCACGAGCATTATTCCACCCGGCGTTTCTGAAGAACTTAAGCTGCCTGCTGAAAGTAGTTTCCCCTGAATTTGTGTTCATAAACAAATGAAAACATTTCTATTGTTCGTGACAAAACAGAAATGCTTGTTCCGTAAGAGCCCTGAAGCATAACCTCGAAAAAACTGCTTTCTAAGCTACTCAACACTATGTCTTTGTTTGTGTTTAGCTTGCACATTAGCATAGAAGTCTGTACAAGCTCATGTAATTTCCCCTTCTTTCTTATACACTTTGGTTATGAGTCATGCAAAAGTGTACATGCACGATACTGAATCAGGTGAGCTAATTGAATCACCGAGGGGGTGGTTTGAATGATCGGTGACTTCATTTCATTCCTCCCGTGAAGTAGAAATGAATAACTGATTAGAAATTATTTTTAAATGATGACAGCCGAATGGTTCATTGTGCAGAGAATAACACAATAGCTTCTAAATAATGATTCTATCCCTAGGGTGTGCTATCACTCAGATGTGTAATAGCACTCAACCTTAAACCGTTCTTAAAAAGAAATACAACTTCTCAGTACGTTTGCCAACCTGTCAACTTGGTCAAATC
This sequence comes from Lota lota, assembly GCA_026745465.1. Taxonomy (NCBI): domain Eukaryota; kingdom Metazoa; phylum Chordata; class Actinopteri; order Gadiformes; family Lotidae; genus Lota; species Lota lota. The sequence continues at coordinate 1,071,883 of JACYXH010000315.1, read as the reverse complement.
GGAACATAAACTGCAGTATTTCTTCACACTACTTAAGTCGGTGCAGTTCTTGCCATCACTGCCCCGCTGACATATAGAAATATACCAGTTTGAGTTGATAAGAGTTGATCGTTTCATTGCCTTAATGCCTGCTGTAGCTGCACTTTAGGCTGCTTTGCACTTTGTTCTTTGTTCTTTGCACTAGCTGTTGGATGCTACCTGCATGTGTATAGTGTATACATACTGTGATAACATTCCCAAAAAGTTGATTCTTGTGTAACCTAATATTCCTAGTAATAAAAAAAGGCAAGTATAAAAATCCTACGTCAATACTGCATACCACTGCATATAGACGGATTTCGTACACAGACATAAACACATACACACACATACTCACACTCACACTCACACACACACACACACACACATACTCACACTCTCACACACACACACACACGTCCTCTGCGGTGTGGGGGGGGGGGGGGGGGGCTTACCCGCCAGAAATCCTTCCCCCCGCTAGTTTATCCACGTATTCAGGAATCAGTCTCTATCGTGACACTCCGTCCTAGAGCCCGGAAATATATATCCACCGCCCGTCCAAACAGAACATTTTCCATCAATGGCGGCTCAACTCAACTCCTCCTCCTTGCTCTGCAGCAAACTCTGTGATAGGTTAATCCCTGTATCACACAACAGCACCAGTTCACTAAGCTGCTTAAGAGGACACATTAGAAACGACGACAATGACCCACTAATGGTGTTACATTCCTCCCAAGCATTATGAGCTATCTTTGTCACATTTATCTTATAATGAGATCTGGCAATCGGAGGGGGTGGTGGTGGTGGGGGTGGTGGTGGTGGTGGGGTGGGGGTGGCAAGGACTTAGATATTTCCACATAATAAATAATGACCTAGAAAAGATCGAGAGAAAGCAAACCTTGAGCCTCTCTCCCCGTGATCTGTTTTCTTAGCAGGCGACGTAGCGGGCAGCCCCGCGGGGGCCTCCGGGGCCTCCGGGCTCCATGTCACCATTTAGATTGCTGGCTGGCAGAGCAGGGCCCCCGCCCCCCCCCCCCCCCCGCCCCCCCTCCCATGTCCTCAGGGCCACCACAACGTCCCCGACCGCAGCATGGGTGATTGATGACTGCCGGATCCCATGGGCGTTTTACAACATTTCCTCAAGCAACGTCCCCTGAAGAACATGTGCCATCATTTATCATGCTATTACAGAACCCAAAGTCCAAATGCTCATTTTTGGGCCGCCGTCATTTGTTGTCATAGTGGGAATTGTGTACCCTTTCGTATGCTAAAAGGCAAACCGTTATATATTTTGTTCATCAACCAATAAGCATGGCGCCATTTACTTGAAGTAATGCACAATAAAATAAACTTGGATTTAGACCAGTAACTATAAATGAAGTCTTAGCCGCATGTGATTGACTCTTGTGTATTTTATAAATATCAGGCGATTTGTTTTACCAGAGTGGAGATTTGAATCTCGGAGAAGATATCCACTTTCCTGAATCCTATGTGGGCTCTCTCTTTTGAGTTGTAGCACCTAGCGGAGATGAGATCTCTTCCTAACACTGATATGTGTTTACATTCACACTCGTTTAGATCAATTCATATGAGTATGAGCTCCCTTCTGGGAAAGTGATGGAACATCCAAAACCTTTATTTCACACAATGTTAGGAAGTACCAAAAACCACCGCACAACTATTTATATGAGTCACATTTACCATTGTGAGAAATATACCAGGACACAAAGCTAGCTACATTTCTTCAGATACATCACGCATGCACACACACACACACACACACACACACACACACACACACAGGAAACACAAACAGACACCCCTACTGGAGTACGAGCATCGACTGCGCGGACTAACAATTTTAAAGGAGCTATAAGCTCTATTATTATTTATAATGATCCCTGACAGACTCTCGCTCTAATCTGCACAAAGCATGCGCAAACTAGCAGTTGAGGAATGGGAGAGAAGAGAGAGAGGAGAGAGGGAGAGGAGAGAGAGAAGAGAGAGAGAGAGAGAAGAGAGAGGAGAGAGGAGAGAGGTAAGAGGAGAGAGGTAAGAGGAGAGAGGAGAGAGAAGAGAGGAGAGAGAGAGGAGAGAGAGGAGACAGAGAGGAGAGAGGAGAGAGAGAGGAGAGAGAGGAGAGAGAGAGAGAGAGAGAGAGAGAGAGAGAGAGAGAGAGAGGGGGGGGTGGTGGGGGGGACAGCAGAGGACAGCAGCCTGCCTGCTTGCCTACTGGAAGGGTCCCTCTCCAAGCGTGACACAGACATGGGTACCCTGTGACCCGGGCTGGCGCCCTCTCCCCCCTCTCCCCCCTCTCCCCCGTCTCCTCACCAGGCTGAAGGCGCTGAGGGGTCCACCATGTGGCGTCTGCCTCCGAGGGCACCCGGAGACGAGAGAGGGTAGGGGGGGGGGGGGGGGTGGCCCCCCTCTTTTCGCGTAGGCGGTAATGGTGGCGGCAATGGTGGCGTAGCTTACACCCCCCCCCCCCCACAACACCACCAACACACAGCCCATCCCACAAATGAGGCTCCAAGGTCACCCCCCAACCAACCCCCACCCACTGCCTGAAGGACCTCCACTGGCCACCATCCGCTTGGCTGTCACACCCCACGGAGAGAGAGGGGGGGAGAGAGAGAGAGAGAGAGCGAGAGAGAGAGAGAGAGAGAGAGACAGCGAGAGAGAGAGAGAGAGTTGGGAGGGGGTTAAGCAGGGACTTTATTCAGCAGCTAAATAACCATTTTCAAATAACCAGCCTATTGTTTACATTGCTTTCGAACAAACGTTATTCAGTAATCTACAAAAGGATTCCGCACAGACCAATGTGCGTGAAATCCGCCGTCACATTTTCATAGAGGAGTTTCGCAGAATGCGTTTATATCGCTAGCATTTTTCCCTCTTCTTCTTCCTCCTCAAAGCCGGTTTAACCCCTGAAGGTTATTGCTTGTAAATCCGTGCATAGTTTATTCAAATATTGCCCTAACCATGGTCTCCGGGATTTTCTCCCCTAACAGCGAGGAAAGCATGACCTTTACATTTGACGCTTGACAGTTCTTCAGATTCGTCCAACCATAACAGAGTAATGCATATTTATGTGTTTGTTTCTGAACAACGGAGGCTCTTTATCACGCGGGGAACAAAAGGCAGAGCTGTGCAAGAAATCACACACACATAGCATACCCACACTCCCACACTGTCAATAGTAAACACAGATACACATTTTATTTCACCACAAACAGAGAGGCATAACAGTGGACCTGTTCTTGTTATTTCTTAAATAGAAACATAGGTGCCATGACCAAAGAACCAAACAACGCCTTTAGCTTCATCACTGAATCTCTGAATCTGATCTCTTCTTTTTTCTGTGCTACAGTCAGTGTCGAAAACTCCTGCACAAAATACCGAATCCAGATGTGCACAATTCACCAACGGTTTTCAGTGAGCTGAAACGTCTGAATAATAAGTCAGTGTCTGCAAGTAAATGTTCTCCAATGTTGGGTTTGTGTGTTTGCATTGCTGTCAACAGGCAGCAGTAAGCAGGAGAGCATGTGGCTTTTCTAGATAGTTGGCTCCTTGTACGGACCTGGTCGGGGGGGGGAGGGGGGGGGGCAGCCAAGGTAATCCATTTCAACTGGCCGGGTTTGAGGCTGTCATTTATCATAAGTGTACAGTCGCTCCCCTAATGGGAGTCCTGCTGCCCCGAATAGAACCGGTTACCCGAGAGCTGGTCCAACAGCCCTTACAACCGGCTCAGTGTGTTCCAGACTTGTTGAACCTCTGGTTCAGTCAATAAAGAAAATGCAAGCGGTCCACTGCTGGAGGAAAGCTCTGCAGGACGATGGGAAACCCTCGCCAGTGCGTTTCCTTGAAGCATTTTGCCGGAGTGGGAAAGTGTGCGTGTTGCAGGCCAGGAAAGACACTCGTATCAACACGGGGTAGCTACTGACAGACGGACATCTAGAGGCTGTGGGATGCACACGTTTTATTCAGGGCTGCTCTTTAAACACAAAAGAAAATAGCACGTAGAAAATGATTGTTACTCCTGCTCAACCTCCACGGTGTTTGTTTTGTGGGAACAATAACTCGTTTTCTGTTTTCATGTTCCCCGCATGATGAGCATGTGCAGGTTCATAATGTCAGTTGGGCATGTATGATTGTGGGAGCCTGTGTGTGTGTGTGTGTGTGTGTGTGTGTGTGTGTGTGTGTGTGTGTGAGTTTGATTGTTGACATGTAGACATTGTCATAGGATTCAATGGACAACCATAAGTAATAAGTGTGTGTGTGTGTGTGGGGGGGGGGGGGGGGGGGGGGATGTGCGTGTGTGCTTGGATGTGTGCGCATGCTTAAAAGAAATACTAAGTTCAATGT
>JACYXH010000315.1:1037500-1062500 GCA_026745465.1 Lota lota | reverse complement strand
TCCATCAATATCAAATACTCCGCTTTTATGGAGGAATCTATGGGCAGCATCGACCCAGTGTGAAAATGTCAACCCCCCCCCTCCCCATCCACCACCGACCCACCCATCCCACCCTATGACCCACCCCACCCCACACTATTTCTTTGTTGATGCTGACATTTAGCCAGAGGAGGCTGGCAATGAAAAGGTCTGCACTACATCACAACACAACCAGCCGATACAATACGGCCATAAGTAGGGTCACAGAGCGATAACGCTGAATCGCACCACGTATATACAGTATATACTTTAGATAAAAATAGAAAAATATGGTGGAATGAAATAATATCCTGAAGAAAAAAGGTTTTCTTCTTCAACCGGTGTCTCGAGCGTTGGCTGCAGTCTTCCTCCACGGGATCACATTCTTGCCTCTGCTGCTCTATCCCTCTCCACCCCCCCTTCTTAGACCTTCTCACCCAGGCCTACACACCCCACCCACCATTCCTCTCTGTACACCCCCCACCAACCCCCCACCACCCCCCTCCACATTGCATCTATACAAAGTCCCTCCAACCCATCCATCTAGACGAACTTCCAGGCCCTAAAACACCACCTACACCCACCCCCACCCCCCGTACTCACGTACCCCGCACCCCCAGACACGACATCACCAATCATGCGATACCCTAGTACACCCTCCGACCCCCCAATCTCCACTCTCGACCTCCAACCACCACAACCCTTGGCAATTACCACTCAACCCATCTAGTTTCACCCATTCTCTCTACACTTCTCACTTAAATAACTCTACTCGGATATCTCTCTCTATTTCTCGTCATTCTCTCTCACATACTCATCCCCTCAACGCTATACTCATCTCTCCTCTCTCTCTTTCACCTCTCTCTCCACCCGTGGTCTCACGTACTCTCGTCTCTTCTTCTCTCACTTCCTCTCCCGCCCCATGTACTTCTCCTCTCAACCTCGCACTCCCGTCTCTCACCTCTCCTCTCTCGCTCTCTCATCTCTCTCTCTCTCCCTCCCTCCCTCCCTTAAGGTTGGCTGTGGGGCCGCGTGGACTCACGCTGGTCTGAAATGTGATAGGCTTAATCCCATTTAGCCTAATTGCATCTGTGGGAGAGCAGCCCGGTGCGTCCCATCATGTACCCGCCCAGCCCTGAACAACACACTGTACACACACACACACACACACACACACACACACACACACAGTACACACACATCACCCACAGTACACACACATATCGAACACAGTACGCACGCTCCCACTGCAGATCCATGCTATACATACACATAGACACACACACATGCGCATGTACACATGCACAACACACGCGACTGCAACACACAACTGAAGGTCACACAAAACACATTACATAACGAAACAGTAACACCAATGCTTCCAGTTCATATGCCATGGGTTATATATATATATAGTATTATTAATATATATAGAGAGAGAGAGATGAGAGATAGAGAGAGAGAGAGAGTAGAGATAGAGATGATATAGAGAGAGCGAGAGAGAGAGAGAGAGAGAGAGAGAGAGAGAGAGAGAGTAGAGTGAGAGGAGAGGAAGACGAGAGAGGATGGGTGAGATGTGTTTGTATGCCAATGCACAGTTGTATATGTGCACATAGTGCTGCGGGTCTGTTTCTGCTGGGGGTCTGCAGTTGCCCTGACGAGACAGATCGGACAGGCATCCATGTTAAGAGAAGCAGAGTCAAATCTTCAGACAACAGAAAACACTGCAGTGTAGTCATGTGCATGCAAGTGTGCGTGTGTGTGTGTGTGTGTATATGTGTGTGTGTACTGTGAACGTGGCTGCAGAGAGCACTATGGGGGCTGCTACAGGGGTGGGTGTGTGAGTGGGGGGGCGCATGTGTGTGTGTGTGTGTGTGTGTGTGTGTGTGTGTTTATGTGTGGATATGTGTGTATGTACTCTGAACATGGCTGCAGAGAGCACTATGGGTGTGTGTATGTGTGTGTGTGTGTGTGTGTGTGTGTGTGTGTGTGTGTGTGTGTGTGTGTGTGTACTCTGAACATGGCTGCAGAAAGCACTATGGGTGTGTGTATGTGTGTGTGTGTGTGTGTGTGTGTGTGTGTGTGTGTGTGTGTGTGTGTGTGTGTGTGTGTACTCTGAACCTGGCTGCAGAGAGCACTATGGGTGTGTGTGTGTGTGTGTGTGTGTGTGTCTCCCAGGCTACTGCTCCCTTATTATCCACACTGGACTGGAGAGGGGGGTAGGGCTAGAGAGGGGGGGGGTAGGGCTAGCGGCGTAGCTGCATACTAATGGTCATGTTAGCAGCAGGGAGGGCCGCGGTGTGTGGCAGAGCTGTGGAGGCATGCGATGAGCTCGTTGTGTGGTCGGACTAATCCAGAGGTTTGACACGGACAGTATTGTGCGCAGTGTTGATTCATCCGTCCCAGAAGGTGTGTTCATTCTACTGCATGGCTCCTTCTTATTGTTTTTAATGTGCTGTCAAAGAACTTTGAGACTGTCCAAAACAATGAAGGGTTCTGTATAAATCAAACGTATTAGGATTGTTATTTTTATTACTATTATTGTATTGTACTGTTTTCTAATGTATTCTATTGTATTCCGTTCTATTGTATGATGTTCTACTCTATTGTATTGTATGATGTTCTACTCTATTGTATTGTATGATTATCTACTCTATTGTATTGTATGATGTTCTACTCTATTGTATTGTATGATTATCTACTCTATTGTATTGTATGATGTTCTACTCTATTGTATTGTATGATGTTCTACTCTATTGTATTGTATGATGTTCTACTCTATTGTATTGTATGATGTTCTACTCTATTGTATTGTATGATGTTCTACTCTATTGTATTGTATGATGTTCTACTCTATTGTATTGTATGATTATCTACTCTATTGTATTGTATGATGTTCTACTCTATTGTATTGTATGATGTTCTACTCTATTGTATTGTTTGATGTTCTACTCTATTGTATTGTATGATGTTCTACTCTATTGTATTGTATGATGTTCTACTCTATTGTATTGTATATATTTGTGTAGTGTGGACATTCAGGTAACCATGTGACGTGTTATTAAGCTCCACCGATCAATAGGCAACAACAAAAGAAAAGAGAAGAAGAAATGGGGAAAGGGAATCACTGAGTAACGATCGCTCGGTTACGCCGATGGGCTGAGATCATTGGATGAAGGGCCGCGGTCATAAAACCAAACATCCCCCTGAGAAATTTAGCTGCGTCTCACAGCTCTAAATCAGTCAGGCGGATGTTCCACAGCAGCGGTGGCGCTGTGAAAAAATATAATCAAAAATCAGTCCACCATTTGAAACATTATTACTGAAAATGCTTTTGGGGTGTAGATGATAATGACTCACAGCCACCCCTGCGCGTCATGCCTTGAAATAAAACGGTTGCGATGAAAGCAATAAACAGACCCACCATGACTAATTCCATGTTTCTCCTAGCGAGAGCTATCAAAGCCACTACATTCAAATAAGTCCCATATGGTCGCGCTGTTTTGCAGATAAGCAGGAAGGAATGCCCATTCACCTGTGGTACTTAAGTATGGATACACGCGTAGAGACAGCTTGAGTCTACCTCTCCAGGATAAGAATAAGCATTACAGTGGCCCGGCATCTACAGCTGTTTTCTTTATCCCGCCCCCTATCCATCACACCATTCAAACCCTTTTTCAAACATTTTGCAAGATGCGAGCAAACGCATGGATACACTGCGATGTCTTATCAAACATCATTGAAAAGGTAAAAAAGAAATGCCTGCGTGTACGAGCGTAAGAGCAGAGGACTGTGGGTGTTAGAATAGGCAAAGCACAAGTAATATAGTGGCCAATCTGATTACCATACTGCAGTGCTGTGTGCATTTATGGTTGGACTTGGAAGATGTAAATTCTTTCCTGTGTTGAGTACCTACATGTGTATGCGTGTGTATTTTTGTCATGCTCGTGTGTACCCGTGTGTACCCGTGCACCCGCAGACACACACGCGCCCTCCGGGTCCTTCAGTCGAGGTGTGTGTGGGTGCTAATTCGATTATGGCGCAAGTTAAAGCAATTTCCTGCGGAATTCAATTCTTGTCCTCCGTCGCAGGTGAGCTCCCCGCGGATGTCTGTGTCTTCTCAAAGAAATGAAGAACCTTAACCGCCGCCGCAGAACAGGACGAAAGTTGCACCCAAATGCAATTAATATGCAAATTCACTGGGGGTGGTGGGGGTGACTTAATGGCGGGGGGAGCCTTAACAAACATTCATGTGCGCAGAGATAAGGCTGTTTTCAGGTTGTTTTCCTCTAACCTCTGCCTGTCCAAAGTCAAAGCCTAGGGGAGGTGGAGGTGGAGGCGTGGCTGTTGCCTGGCTATGGATTAATGCACAGGGAGTAGAAGTAGGCCATCCTAGGAATATGTTTAAAGGTGCGTGTAGTTTGACGTGTCGACACCATTATGCGGGGAGGGGAAAACGGTAATCAATCGACCTGTGTTCCATGTATTCCTGTTTGTCTCACTCCGTCATGGTCTCAGGGCAAAGCCAATATGTCCTGGAGCCCGACAGGGCGTGATGAAACGGGGGAGATAAAAAGGGGGAGATGGAGGGGAGAGAAGGATAGAGGGCAGGAGAAAAGGTAGGATGAGTTACCTCACATTGATAGACTTTATAGGAAGAGTAGTCCGTCAAAGTGAGCATTCCTATTTAACACTCATTTGCCATCGTCGGGTATACACATATCTACAATATAGCTATAGATAAATATGTATGAAGACAGGGGCTTAGCATGGAGCGATGCTGCTACTAGCAGTAAGGCTCTGGTGTGGAAGGACTTGCTATGTAATAGAGAGAGAAAGAGGGAGAGAGAGAGAGAGAGAGAGAGAGAGAGAGAGAGAGAGAGAGAGAGAGAGAGAGGGAGAGAGAGAGAGAGAGAGGGAGAGAGAGAGAGAGAGAGAGAGAGACAGAGAGAGAGAGAGAGAGAGAGAGAGAGAGAGAGAGATTGAGGAAGGATTTGCAATATGCAGACAAACTGCAAGAGTAATTCACAGTCAGAGATAGGAGATAGGAATGGGAAGCACATGGGTTGGATGGCAGACTGGAGGTGGAGGCTGATGGAGGTGGTGGTGGGGGGCGGTGTTGGAGCAGCTCGAGCCTATGGGCCGTCTGATGGATCGATGACCCCTGAGGGGGGGGCTATGCCCACTTTGCCATCCCTCCATTTTCTCGCCTTCACCCCTTATGATTCACAACCACCACCTCCTCCACCCGTCCACCACCCAAACCACCCCCCACCTCCATTCCTGCTCCCCTTGCATCATGATTCACACCCACTCCCCAGGCTCAATTATTGCCACGGTCCCCTCAGAGAGAGAGAGAGAGAGAGAGAGAGAGAGAGCACACTCCCTCTCTCTCACTGTCTCTCTCTTTCTCTCCCCCCCTCTCCATCTCCAGTTATCATCAAACAAGTATATGAGCTGAGACCGCGGCCTGATTGCACTGGAGATCGCCAGCTCAGCAGTTTTTATGAGACCGCGAGGCGTTTGTTTGGCGGGTCACTCTGCGAAAAGCTCACACTCGGCTGGCTTTGATGGCACTTGGTCGGAAAGAGTTTTGCCGTCTTAAAATGCTCGAGTGTTTACAAGCGATGACGCCGAGTCGATTTCCTGTACGCGCTGGGTAATTTCACAGGCAGGACACCATAAATGTTGATTAGATTGGGGCGGTTGAGTTGAATATGTAATTACATAGGAGCTATCAGTATTCCGATGTTCACACCATTGCCTAGGAGAGCACAATTAAGGCACTATAGGTTCCAAGATGTTCCAGGGGTTGGAGTGTGACGTGGGATGTGGAAGTGCTAGCTTAATATTACATACAACAGACGGACTGTACATGTTTTTGCACATTGTAGTGCACTTGGTGCCTTTACATTCAGAGATCACCTACACCCAAATACACTCCAATCATCCCCAAACTACACACACACACACACACTGGGAACATCTCCTAAATACACACCCACAGACGCACACTCCAAACATCCCCAAAATACACACACACACTCACTCACTCACTCTGAACATCCTTTAAATACACATGGTCACGCACACACACACTCACTCACTCTGAACATCCCCAAAATACACATACATACACACACACACCAAACAAAGACACCCACTACACACACTCACACACACGCCAAACAAAGACACCCACTACACACACACACACACACACACACACACACACACACACACACACACACTACATGACACAATTGGAATTAACTGGCATGTTCAGGCCCCATGATTAAAGTGTCCTGTGCTCACCTGCCCAAGTCCAATCAGAAGCAGCAGCCGGCCGCTTGCTGGGGGGAGGGGCCGGGGTGACTGGGGAGGAGGGGAAGGGCGTGGGTCATCTGGTGGAGAGACCCAGCAGCAGAACCACGGCAGGGCCCTGGGCAGCTGGAGCCCGGGGGGTCTGTGCCTCCTGGCGTCTCATCTTCGGTCCGACCAGACCGGGGGAATCAATCATCTCCTGAGATGTCAGCATCTGCCCGTGCGATTTGAGATTGGAATAAATGGCAGATGGGGATGTTGTTCCCTCTGTTTAATCAGTCCCACCGAACGTGGTTTTTTTATCTCTTATAAAACGAAACCATCTGTAGCACGTAGGTGTAAGGATCAAGCGAGGGACAACGAGAGAGGGAGGGAGAGCGAGAGGGAGGGAGAGCGTGACAGAGGGAGTGAGGGAGAGAGAGCGCTGTGTATGTCTGTGTGTATGTCTGTGTGCGTATGTATAAGTTAGTTTCGTTTTTGGTGCTTGCATGTGTCTTTGCATGTGCTGTAAGTGTGTGTGTGTGTGTGTGTGTGTATGTGTGTGTGTGTGTGTGTATGTGTGTGTGTGCATGTGCATGTATATTCGCCTACACGCATGTCCACAAAAAATACATCAATGTACAGCAAAGAAAGTGCGAGATGGGAAAAAAAGGAAAAGAAAAGCCGAAATAGCGGGAGTGAGACAGGGACAAAAGAGAAACAAGAGAAACACTTATCCATTAAAAAGAGGGAAAATGTAATCTCAGTGCAAGCTCACACCTCTACTCTAATCTCTCCTCGCTCGTCTCAGGACCAGCACCCCTGGGCCATCACATTACATCTACACCCATCTATTTCCTCTCCTCCGCCTCCACCCTCACTCTAGGGCTAGGGTTTAGTCCCACCGTGCCTGGCCCGGCAACAGACAACCCTGATCAATCCCTTTGTCTTAAAGCAAGGGAGTGATAGCACCCAGTGTGTGTGTGTGTGTGTGTGTGTGTGTGTGTGTGTGTGTGTGTGTGTGTGTGTGTGTGTGTGTGTGTGTGTGTGTGTGTGTGTGTGTGTGTGTGTGTGTGTGTGTGTGTGTGTGTGTGTGTGTGTGATAGCGAGCTAAAGTCGCTTAGCTGTATTTTTAAGAAACTCTGATAAAGGACAGCTTTTCTGCTCTGCTGGAAGGACTCGCGTTACAAGCTTGCTTGCATTTGTGTATAACGAACGTGTTGTTATTACCAAACAACAATGGAAACGGGAAATTAGAACCCAATAACATGGCGTGACGATCCAATGACCTTCACGGGTGTAACCATACAATTAAAATAAATGTATGTTTGTACTACTGCAAATATTTTGTCTTGTCTAGCCATCTGAAGCACGCAGTGAATATTTCTTGGAAAATGTCCCTATAATTCAATTAATTTGCCTGCCGTTTTACTTTTAACACTTTAACACTTGCTTTGCGTTTTGCTTCCTCACTATGTATTTTAAATCCGCAGCGCTTAGAACAAATGGTTTTTCCGTCGTTGTGCAGAAAGAGAGAGAAGCGGGCAGCTCCACTGCGGCAGCGTGGAGGTTGGAGAGGTAATGCATTCCGCGCAACGCGCTCTGAGCGCTCGGCGGCCGTTAATGAAAGTCTGACAGGGTAATTCACTGGAGACCGCGAGGCAGGGAAAATTCAACACCTCCATCCAGACATCATTACTCTTCTATCGTTCCTATCTGCGGAGGGGCGGGCTGGATGGGAGTACTTATTGTACTGTTACCAAAGAAACGGGAAACCGACACTCCGAAAATAAATCTGTTGGCGAGGACTTGCTTTTTTCCTCCTCTTTCATTTTTAAGGATGAGCAGAGAAATCATACTGTGTGCAGGGTTTTAAATGAAATTGAGTTTTTATTTCAACTGAATCTTCGCCCTGTATCAAGGTGAAACACGACTCTATTTGTGATATTTGTCTCTCCATGCTACTAAAATATGCTACTAAATGAATAATCGAACTGTTTTAGATTTTTTTTCTACTGAATTGCAAAGGAAAAATGCTTCAGATCAACTATGAATATAGTGACTTGAGCTCATTTATATTCTGTTGACCCTGAAACATTTGTCATAACTGTAATGCAATATTTAAGGAAATTAAAATTATATTTTTTGGGATTGTTAGTTTAGTGTTTAAGGAACAAAAGTCCTCCACATGTAAAAAGTATTCTTGTTTACAGAAGTGAGGCAGCCAAAATAAAGCAGTAAGAAGAGCCACTGAATATTTGTTGTGCCATTAATGATCAAGGACACCCCCCATAGCAAAAGGTCATAATTAAATTATCTGCTTGGTTTCAGAAGGCCATCGACTGCTGTCCCCCCTCCCCCCCCCCCCCCCCCCCCCCCCCCCCCCCCCCTACACACACACACACACACACACACACACACACACACACACTAACGTGATCGGATGTATTGTGACATGAGAGCCAGGCTCACAATTTGCTCCAGAAAGTGACTTAAAGCCACGCTGGGTGCTAAATGTAGATCATGAGGGAACGAGCTAAGAGAACGGCAGCCCGCTATCTGTGGACGCACAGTCACCATCCCCTCGGTGTTTTATGTCCCGCTTGTATTAATATTTAATATCAGTGCCGGCGCAGAAACCTCCTGATTAGAAACAGAGAGAGACCCCCCACTGGGGTCGCCGCCAATGAGTCCGACCGACTTCAAACAAGGCAAGGCATCAGTCCTTTCAGTCGGGACGTAAACAGAGACGTGGCTTTACCCCATTCGTCTTGGTAGGGGGACGAGACACAAGATGGATGTACAAAGGGTGGCGAATGGACGAATGGCGAGTGGCGAAGGCACACGAACAGCCTGGCTGAATGAGGAGTCGTTCCAAACTAAAGATGGCGTTTCTTCGGACAAAGTGGCGGTCCATTAAAAAGAGCGCTTCTACGCATTTCCGGCTGTCTAGACGTCCAGTCATGCTAATGGCAGACAGCCAATTAGGGACTGAGAAGTGCAAGGAGGCATATCTCATTATGAATTATGAATCAGATCCTGTGCATTGGAGGGAATTGAAGGCCGAGGGACAATTGGGACAAGGAGCAGAAATCTACACACGCCGAACAAGAGAGAGAGAGAGAGAGAGAGAGAGAGAGAGAGAGAGAGAGAGAGAGAGAGAGAGAGAGAGAGAGAGAGAGAGAGAGAGAGAGAGAGAGAGAGAGAGAGAGAGAGAGAGAGAGAGAGAGGTGTGAGGAACACGTTGACCTGGGAGCTCCTGAAGAACACAAGACATAACCTATATCCCCCTGACTGGGGGGGGGGGGGCGTGACCTCGAGTGTCAGGGCAGGCTGAGCAGCCTGTTTGACGTGCAGTGGGGGGGGGGGTGGGGGGGGGGAAGCATGGTTATCAGTCACTACACTGATGACCCGTGCCGAGGGATTCCTGAAAGGACAAGACACCCTCTCGCCCTCCGCCCCCCCTTCCCTCCACCACCCCCCTACCCCACCCAGAGTCTGCAAACACAGCCTATTAGATTCTGCCCGGGATCCCGGAGTCGCGGCCTGAATAATGAGCTTGTAAATCCCCCCCGCTCGTCTTTTTTTAGTGTCGGCCGTGTCTGTCGGCCATTACTGTTAACTATGTCCACGGACAAGGAACCAATTTGGTGGCGCTGCGGTGAGGATGGGGAGGTATGCAGGCAGGTAGGCAGGCAGGCAGACAGGCTGGCAGCCAGAACATAACGCAGCAGCCATCCATACATATGGATCAGGTCGATGGCCTCAGCATTAATGGCCTCCCTCCGGGACTGGAAGCACGGCACGGGCCAGAGAGGAGGACCCTGGGGAAATCACATCGCAGCAGCCCCCAGGTCAGCCTGTACGTGTTACAGCTCCATCTCCGCCCTCCTCCCCACGACCACCAGCCCCTGGTGCAAGCGTAGAGAGCACAGAGAGAGAGAGAGAGCGAGAGAGAGAGAGAGAGAGAGAGAGAGAGAGACAGAGAGAGAGACAGAGAGAGAGAGACAGAGACAGAGACAGAGACAGAGACAGAGACAGAGACAGAGACAGAGACAGAGACAGAGACAGAGACAGACAGACACCAGCTGAGCTGATTTATGCACCTGTATTACAGATTTAAGTGGAGAGTGATGTTGTCCACTTTCTGCCATACTGTTGGGTTGTCTTTTTACTTATCTTCTTAATGCAAACCAACCAAGAATTTGATTTCAGTTGAGTTGAGTTGAATACGTACAGATGTGTGTAACTTCTTTTGGTTTGATGATGGTACTGTGGGATTTGTTCCCCCACACTGCACTGTTTGTGCTTGAGTACATCATATTTTAGGGCTGCATTTCCTGGAGAGCAGGCTGGTAAAAAAGGAACAAAAGAGAGAGTGAGTAGGAAGTGTGCTCATAATCAGTACAGTAAAGACAGAATCTGGATTCAAACCTAAACTTCTAATAAAGTAAATTCTCTAGTCACGTATTAACTGTCGCCTTTCCCTCCGTAAAGACAGTAATACTCAAACTCAAAATACAGAATTATGCTGACAGTACTACTGACAAATAAGCCAATGTAAGTCATGGAAAAACATTTGTACTCAGTGCCAAACAAAAGGCAGCCGTGGATATTTTTGGAAGGGAGAATGACTGTGCAGTATTCCGAGTGGTCCACTGTGGGGCCCATAAGGATTAGTCTAATTACCATGGCAGCCCATTGTCTTCCATCACATGTCCTCCCATCAGGCAGTATATTTCCAGGTCACCAGTGTCTACGAGTGACCCCAGTAACCCCGGAATCGCTGAAGTGATTACAATATTTTAGAGGCATATCTGACTGTGTGTGTCTGTGTGTGTGTGTGTGTGTGTGTGTGTGTGTGCTGACGGCGCAGATGTCCTCACTCACATATATGCAAATATTAAGTGCATGACCGTGGCTGTCATGCGACTCTGCAAACATGCATGCGCTATATCTATACACTGAAACTCATGCACGTGCAAAGCATACCCTTTGGTGTACCATTCCACTCTCTGATGACGACAGGCTGACCCCCCGCCCCCCTTTGTCAGCTAAGACCTCCTCTGTCTGTTACACTGACCACCCTCCCTCCCACATTAAACAATAACTTCCCTTATTGCCCCCCCCCCCCCCCCCCCCCCCCCCATCTGGGTGAACTCTGACCCCTGACTACGTCCGGTTCAATGATAAGCGATCACATATTGGATGAACCGGCCCCTTATGCACAGGAGTTGGAGAATTCAGGCAATGTGACCGTCCCGTTGGTAACAAGAGGCTTGTGACCGGGGTTAGTGACCCCCCCCCCCCCCCCCCCATCCCTTCACACTCGCCCCTTGCACACACACACACACACACACACACACACACACACACACACACACGCATCACACACACACAAAGTCATTGTATTAATACAGCATGCCGTGAACATGCGATGTATCTCATAAGCACTGGACTGTGACTAAGACAAAAAGCAACCACGTGAAGGGCAGCCAGACTGAACTATCTATCACTTCATTGTCATTGCAAAGGGCAAGATTCCGTTCCTCTGAATAGTCCAGTTTGGTATCAGGAAGTGGAATTCAGAGGACCCTTGTAATACAAAAGAAAATAGAAATACAAAAGTACTTTGCCGTTTTTTGGAGTGGACTATATGCTGTACCATCACACTCCACAGTGCACCTCCATAGACCTCCAGAAGACACACTTCCTTCCTCTATCCCTCAATCTATCATCCATCCATCCCTCCAGCCGCCTGCCATCATTTATCCATCTATCTATCCTTCCATTTATCTCCATCCATCCATCCCTCCATCCATCCATCCATCCCACTCTTCATGCTCCTCTGCACTGTATTTACTCGAAACTCACTGTTGTAGTGTGTGTGTGTATGTATGTATGTGTGTGTGGGTGTGTGTGTGTGTGTATGTGTGTGCGTGTGTGCCTGTATGTGTGTGTGTGTGTGTGTGTGTGTGTGTGTGTGTGTGTGTGTGTGTGTGTGTGTGTGTGTGTGTGTGTGTGCGCCTGCCGGCGTGCGTGTGTACCTGCATGCTACAGATGAGGAAGCCATGGTGGTATCACATCATCAGCATTAATAGCAGTAGCATCACTGGAAGAAGCATAACTAGCACTAGTAGCATTAATAGCATTAATAGCAGTAGCATCACTGGAAGAAGCATCACTAGCACTAGTAGCATTAATAGCATTAATAGCAGTAGCATCACTGGAAGAAGCATAACTAGCACTAGTAGCATTAATAGCATTAATAGCAGTAGCATCACTGGAAGTAGCATCACTAGCACTAGTAGCATTAATAGCATTAATAGCAGTAGCATCACTGGAAGTAGCACCAGTAGCAGCAGCAGCACCGGTAGCACCAGTAGCACCAGTAGCATCAGTAGCATCAGTAGTAGCATCAGTAGCAGCATCAGTAGCAGCAGCAGCACCGGTAGCACCAGTAGCACCAGTAGCACCAGTAGCAGCAGCAGCAGCAGCAGCACCGATAGCACCAGTAGCACCAGTAGCACCAGTAGCACCAGTAGCACCAGTAGCAGCAGCAGCAGCAGCAGCACCGATAGCACCAGTAGCACCAGTAGCACCAGTAGCACCAGTAGCACCAGTAGCAGCAGCAGCAGCAGCAGCACCGATAGCACCAGTAGCACCAGTAGCACCAGTAGCATCAGTAGCAGCAGCAGCAGCAGCAGCACCGGTAGCACCAGTAGCATCAGTAGCACCAGTAGCACCAGTAGCACCAGTAGCACCAGTAGCATCAGTAGCACCAGTAGCATCAGTAGCACCAGTAGCATCAGTAGCATCAGTAGCAGCAGCAGCATCAGTAGCACCAGTAGCATCAGTAGCACCAGTAGCATCAGTAGCAGCAGCAGCAGCAGTAGCACCAGTAGCATCAGTAGCATCAGTAGCAGCAGCAGCAGCAGTAGCACCAGTAGCATCAGTAGCATCAGTAGCAGCAGCAGCCAGTGGAAACAAAGGCAGGGTTGATTTATAGCTGTGTAGTCAGAGCATAAATCACACCTGCGGCGTGGCGCCTTTAAACGCCCCGCATCCTGACAGCATTTACCTTTTATAAATGATTGGGCTGAACCTCCCATGGAGCCTGGGCCCACAAAGCACCTCTCTCCCTCTCTCCCTGCCTCTCTCTCCCCCTCTCGCATTCTGTTCTCTCTCTCTCTTTCTCTCTCCATCTCTCTTGTTTTCTCTCCCTCAGTCTTTGTCTCACCTCTCTTTCTCTCCTCGCCTCCTCGTTGCTCATTCATTTTAAACGTCTCTCGCCCTCTATCTCGCATGCCATTTCGTCTCCCACACTCTCATTTCTCCACCTCCTGCCTTCTCCGTCTCCGTCAAATTCCCCCCCTCCCACCCCCTTACCCTCCACTCTCCTCTATCTGCACCCTCCAAAGCATACCCCTGTCCCATCCCTTTTTCTTTTTTGCAATGCATGATGGGATGCCCCCGGTGGCACCACAGCTCGGCTGGGTTGGTCCCAGTGTTGACAACTGTAGGGGGCTATCTTTTATACCACCAAAGCTTTTTGAATAAAAACAGACATAAAATCGGTGCCACTGCAACTTCCACAACCACAACCTCCACCCCCACCCCCACCACTACCCCCACCCCCACCACAACCTCCACCCCCACCCCCACCACTACCTCCACCACAACCTCACCCCCACCCCCACCCCCACCCCCACCACCACCACCACTACCTCCACCACAACCTCACCCCCCACCCCCACCCCCACCACCACCACTACCTCCACCACCACCGCTGCGGCCGTTAAGGAAATTAATGTGTCACTCTTGCCCCCCTATCTCCCTTCCTCATGACCACTTTTGTGTGTGGCAAATACATACAGGGGGAGGGCTGTGGGATAAACCCTCACACACACACACACACACACACACACACACACACACACACATACATACATACACGCACACACACTCACACACGCGTGCACACACAGCCACACCTGCGTGAGGCAGGGAATACACCTTCCCAGCTGCAGGAGTGTGGCTGCAGATAAAGGTGACGTCTCCAGGCCATTACTTATCCCGCGCAGCAGCAATGGTTTGCAGATATTATACCTGCTGTCTGCACATAATAGCTCTGGGTTGGGAGCCGCGCACACAACACTCACACACACACACACCACAGGGTGCGCACAACCCCCGGACCCACAAAAGCACACACACACACACACACACACACACACACACGGATGCGCAGCACACACGCACAAGTTCAGACACACCGACCCGTTAGTGCAATCTCCACGCCAACAGGCACATGCGCGGCACATCCACTTTACGCACGCATGTGCACGTGCACGCTTATGTGCACGTGCACATGCGCTGCGGTTCCGTGCCTCACTGAGTTAGAACAGATGAAAGAGCTGGTAAATGAAATCTGACTCAAGGCTTTAAGATGCAGCACTGCAGTTCTGGAGCAGTAGAACAAAACGCCGCTGCGCTGTAAAGACGCGCCTCGAACAACGACGACACATGTGTGATAACATGTAGGGTGCTTCGTTTTGGGTTGGAAATGGAAACTGATTCTTTTTTTCTTTTTACTATACTCTAGATGCATAATAGATATGTATTTTAAAGACCTGTATCTGATGAATTGCATTGCATACTGTATATTTAATTCTAACTTAAGTTGTGACTAAAGTAACAGAAAAAATAAGATTTTTGGAAACTGACAAATAAATACTTTATACAAAACCTTTTCTGGCCCTTGAAATTTTATTTCTAGCTGGCATCTGCTTCGAAACAGAAGTTTTTAATTATGTTTTCGCTCTTCTATACTGTACAGTAAAATGGAAAAACATGTTTCACTTGGTATGGTAACCATGACACAGGGTCCTTAGAAACCAAACATACGCATGCACAGGCACACGCACACACACACACGCACACACACTGAATTCATAACGGTGAATTCAGGAGATCCATGCGTTCGGATTTGTTTAATCCCACTTCCATCTGTTAAATCCTCGACTATAGCGCAACACAGCTCGAATTGTGTTCCTCTCTATCGTAGGGGGTTTTCGCGACCGTTCCAACTTTTTCATGGCAGCAAATGAAAAAAAAAAAAGAGCCTGGACAGACAAGATGAATCGGATCGTCGGCCAGTCATTTCAGCTCCAGTTTTTGAATGTGACAGTTGTTCTTTGTATTTGCGTTGGATCGGCTACAGTGAAAACGAGAGATGCCCCGCAAATGTGTGCCGTTCCACTGCCAGAATGCCGGTTGCTCTGTACTGTAACTGAGGAGAGAGGAGAAAATAAATATCAACACACACACACACACACACACACACACACACACACACACACACACACACACACACACACACACACACACACACACATTCTTCTTGTAAAGCAAAGACATCCAAAACATTTAAAAACTTTTCGTTCGGTCCTTTTTGGCGGAGGAGCGCTGTTTGGTTGAAGGCAGCCTGTATATGTTTTGAGAGGGACGGTGAATTAATTCCATTCATGATTTACCGGTTAGTATCAACCTATAATCAAAATGTAAGTTACATGAAAAACAATAATTGGTTCAACATAAACAGTGGCCACAGGACTAGGCAGAACAGCTGAGGTGGAAAAACGGTGTTTCTTTCAGGGCCGGCTGAAGGCATAGGCCGTCCAGCCCAGTCTCACCCCTGAACGTGTGGTCGTTTTTTTCCAGGACTGCGTCCACGTCACGTGACGTTCAAGGTCTGCAAAAGCAAACAAGATGGCTGCCATTTATTTGGTCCTCAGAGGAAGAGGTCATATCTTTCGTCATTAAAATGGGTTTTGATAACATTTCAAGCGAGAAATATGCACTTTGTTTTCATAGTCTTCGTTCAGAGATTATGATGTTTAGTTTGTTAGTTATTACGAATATCCTTTCAGGTCTCGCCAGAAAATAGTTGTAATAAAAAAATATATATCGTAGCATGCATATTGTTTGAATCATTGCCTTTGCGTTGTTTAGTAATCTAAACTCAATTATGTGACACCTAGACACTTGCTACAGGTGGTCGGATTTTATTTTTGACGTTATAAAAAATAACATTTAAAAATAATTTAAAATAAAAAACATCTTTAATAGTGCTTTTGTTTACACATTTGTTTATAATAGCGTTTGTTTGAGAAATAATTGTATTTATAGAAATTGAAATATATGATTTTTATCTTGAAACCATTGTGGTGTCTGATGTTTTTTTGTCCATATTTCTACTGTGGAATGAGTGGGTGGTGATGAGGGAGTGCTGGTGGGGTCTTCTGCGTGCCCCCCCCCCCCCCCCCCCCCCCCCCCCCCCCCCACCCCCATCCCCCACCCCAATGGGCCGCCACGCAAATCCTAATCTCGCCTAGGGCACCAAAATGTCTGAGCCGGCCCCGGTTTCTTTTTATCTGAAAACATCAAAAACACAATGACTAACAAGGCCGTGACATCAAGGATAATTATTCCAAGCAACGTAAACTAAAACAAATCAAATAATACACACAATTATGGCTCTTAGGAGCAGCTCAGGGTCTGAGAGGCTAATGTTCGGCTGATATTAGCATGCCCTCTGCTAGCCTTGCAGGGAGGCCCCTCAACATGTTCCAGAGCTGACCTACATGCTGAGAGCAAAGGAGGGCATCCAGTCCCCCAGCCCCGCTCCTCTTAGCTCGGCGAGGTAAAGCATGGTCCTTATTAGCCTGGCCTGGCGTACTTGCACACACACTCTACACATCTACACTATTTTCCACCATGGGTTAATTGCTTTGATTGTTGCCCGGGGCTACGGGTAGATTTCTTGGGAGGTTTCGAGGCAACCTCGGGCTGCTAGGGCACATTAAGCATTCATATGGTATTAATTAACTATTCATTGGGAGGCCAACCGCTGCCCTAGGTATGTGTTTACCTCACCACCCTCGCCCACAGAAATATCTCCTTTTATAGATATCAAAAAGCACTCCCTTCTGTCTCTCTCTCTCTCTCTCTCTCTCTCTCTCTCTCTCTCTCTCTCTCTCTCTCTCTCTCTCTCTCTCTCTCTCTCTCTCTCTCTCTCTCTCTCTCTCTCTCTCTCTCTCTCTCTCTCTCTCTCTCTCTCTCTCTCTCTCTCTCTCTCTCTCTCTCTCTCTCTCTCTCTCTCTCTCTCTCATGGGGTTATTCTAGTTATGTGGGCCATGCGGTGCAGAGCAAGTCAGATGAATGTCAACATCGCCCAGACCGGTCGTCCATGAAGTCTCTTGAGTGACACATAGAGCTTGGCCAACAGAGCAGAAATAAAGTGTTTTTGAGACAATTCTCAAATGGAAAGCTTCAGCAGTTTGGCAAAGGCTCTTAAAACAATATCTGTCGATTTGAAACATGGGGATAATGTTGGGCCACGGTCTTGAAAAATATGTTGAAAAATAACTACTTTGATGGCAGTATTTGATGAGTAATGGCTGCACTCCCATCACCAAACGCATTGCTTTGCTTTGAGATAATTGGACCAAATGAAAAAAAGACCAAAACATGAAGGCAGTACAGTTTGGCCTGTAGCAGGGTTCATGCTAGGTGGGTGATTACACAGGCATGTGTGTATTCTTTCATCCTTAGCTCATATTCATCTTTATCTCGGGGAGTTTCTGCCCTGTCTTCAAAGGTCACCTTCTTCATTCTTCCCTGAGCGCCCTACCTCTAACTCGTCTATCCTTAACCATTAGCCGGAGAAATCGTTAACCGGCCCCTTGGCTGAATCAAGGAGTATCAGAGGCCAAGACGCCAACCCCCCCCTGGTAATATGTCATCTTGTGTGGATGGTTAGGGCAACATGTGAGCATATCAGGTCAGATTAACCTCAAACCTCTACCTCCATGACTGGGTGACCTCACCTGGCCCCCAGCAGGGCCTCTGCTCTGGCTGACATTACACACACACACACACACACACACACACACACACACACACACACACATATAGACACACACACATAGACACACACATAGACACACACACACATAGACACACACACACACACACACACACACACACACACACACACACACACACACACACACACACACACACACACACATA
Organism: Lota lota; assembly: GCA_026745465.1. NCBI lineage: Eukaryota > Metazoa > Chordata > Actinopteri > Gadiformes > Lotidae > Lota > Lota lota. The sequence continues at coordinate 1,044,083 of JACYXH010000315.1, read as the reverse complement.
TAGACACACACACATAGACACACACATAGACACACACACACACATAGACACACACACACACACACACACACACACACACACACACACACACACACACACATAGACACACACACATAGACACATAGACACACACACATAGACACACACACACACACACACACTCAACATAGCAAGCCATGCAGCTTACATTATGAGTACCTGGGGGGAAAGCACGCACACTTATAATTGCTGTGGTAACAGTATATATCAGATAAACGAACTCATTTACACTACAAAGAGATGCGTGCGTGAAACTACAATGAAAACACACACACAGCCACACACACACACACACACACACACACACATACACACACACACACACACACACACACACACAACCACAAATTGCACTGATTGTACACACATGCACACACAAACTAATTGTACTCGCATAATAGCTGTGTGTCACATGCACGGAGACACGCACACGCGCACAACCGCTAATTGTACCAGCATAATATTTGTGTGTTTATCGTCAGCTGTTTACAGTAAGTCTACTACCTCCTTCTTCTCCTCTTCCTCTTCCTCTCTGCACCTGCGGTGGCCCAGATCTCCACCAAGGTGGCTGCAGTGCTACATTATGAGGCTCAACATCGCTGCTAAGGAAGAATATTAAGAAATATAAACACAGGCGATGAAACATGTTTTTTGCCCACCTCCCCGTCTCTCTCACACTCTCTCATTCTCTGTCTCCCCCCATCCCTCTCTCTGCTTCTCTCCCTCCCTCCCTCTCCTTCCTTCCTTCTCTCCCTCCCTCCCTCTCTCTGCTTCTCTCCCTCTCTCCCTCTCCTTCCTTCTCTCCCTCCCTCCCTCTCCTTCTCTCCCTCCCTCCCTCCCTCCCTCCCTCTCCTTCCTTCTCTCCCTCTCCTTCCTTCTCTCCCTCCCTCCCTCTCCTTCCGTCTCTCCCTCCCTCCCTCTCCTTCCTTCTCTCCCTCCCTCCCTCTCCTTCCTTCTCTCCCTCTCTCCCTCTCTCCCTCCTCTCCCTCCTCTCCCCTACACTGAAAGTAATGAGGGGCTACCTGTAATTACAAGCAGCTGCTGTCTTCCCTGACGAACGCTAATTGCCAATAATGATTTTGGAGAGCTGTAAAAATTCACCGGCTGAGTCTCTCTCTTTCCCTCTCTCTCTCTCTCTCTCTCTCACACTCATTTTGTCCATCTTTCTATCAATCTATCTATCTATATCACCGTTGTCATCTTTCTGTCTATCTGTCTGTCTGTCTATTCGTCTATCTTTCTTTCTATCTATTTATCTGTCTATCCGTCCGTCTATTTTCACTCTACCTCGCTTGCACTCTCCCACAGTTTTCTTTTTTTCTTTTGCCTTCTCTGTAGGAAGGGAGAAAGAGAAGAGGAGAGGGAAGCGAGGACGAAGAGAGGTGAGGAGGCGTTGGCCCTATGCCCTGAGCAGGACTGCATTGTCATCCTCAGGGTGCAGCCGCTACAACACTGAGCTGGTCTCTGCTCTGTTTGCCTCCCTCCCTCCCTCCCTCCCTCCCTCCTTCTCTCACTCCCTATCTTCCTCATATCTTCCCCCTCCCCCTCCCCCGCCTCCCATCTCTCCTCCTCCTCTCTGTTCTCACCTGTTTGCCATCTCCTTCATGGGCTGATAACAGCTTTATTAGAGCTATAATGTTCAGGTGGAAGTTTAAAGGTCCCACATGAGCATGTCGGGGGGGTGGGGGGGGGGGACTGCAGGCCTGGCTGAACGGTTGAGAAGCCTTACTAAGCCACGTGTATAATTAAAATGAGCTTCGGATGGCAGTCAGTGCCGCACCGAGTGAGGGAGGCTGAACTAGTGCGAAAGAATCATGGGAAAACAGTAATGTATAGAGAAGAGATACAACTACGTACAAAGAGTTTGTAAAAAGAACGAGGTGTTCATAGAACATGATCTTTTCCTAATACTTTTATGTTTTATTATCTTTTAATGATTGGCCTTTTATTGTTTTTACATGTGATTCCATCCTTTGTAAATCCCAGGTAGGAATGGCCTTGTGTTGCTATATAAATAAACCAGCCTTGTTTTACTGTCTGTTGTGTGTGTGTTTCTTCCTCTATGTGACAGAACCCACTGACTAAACTGTGGTCAATGGGTGATAATGGTCACCTTCAGAGCCATATATTATTTTCCGTTATATGACAGCCACGATAAATCCAGTTCGATAAGGATGAAAGGAATAGAGTTGTTTCATCCTATCAGTTCTGCTATCTATTGCCCCTTCCCCACCCCCTCCCCGCACACATCACAAAGGATAACCACTCAATAATTGAGTGCACACAAACACAGCGATCAAAAAAAAGAGCACTGTGTTGCATAGCGTCACACACACTAGAGTCCAGACGATGGAAGAGTTTGCTCACAGGTTTTTATAGCGCATAAACACTTGCCCACCTCCGAGCTGTTATATAGGACACCATAAACCTGAGAAAGAAAGAGAAACCATAGCCTATTACGGCACATCTTCCCACCGTGTTGAGGCAGCAGAGGTGGGAACCAGCCGTCCTCAGCCTCCACGTGATGATGTCCATGTTACTGTACAATCTGTTGTCCCCGTGCACCACCAACAACAACAACAACAACAACAGCTACTGAAGAAATACAGGAATCGACGGCCCTTTGTCCTGCTGTAGAATTGTAATTTATTTGGAGGTTGTATTTCCTCCATAAAAGATTTGTAATGTCATCTCGTGTAGTAGAGTAGTACAGTAGGAGGTATGAACACACAGAGAATTATGTTTAGTAATAATTGAAAAGAATGATATGAGATGATCTTAGTGATCCTTCTGAGAAGAACGTCGCGGTGTGTGTTATTTTACGTCCGACTCGTAACCTTGGGTGTCTATGTTCAGCGCGCCCTGGTTAGCGCCTCCAAGGGCGTGATAACTTACCATGAACCGAGGCTTCAGCGCTGAGAAATGTACGAGTACGCCGTGTTGAAGGATGAAACAACTCAGTGAAACGCTCGGGAAATAAAGGTGAACAATATATATATATTCAATTAAAGGTAGTATATTTGGTGAGATTTGTCCGTTGGTGTTTTTTAAAGATTTGATGACTTATTTAAGGTTCATCGTAAACGTTTAAGTGAAACAGATAAATCTGGTTTATGAGCACTTTGCCATTTAAATACAACTTTAATCCTACTGCATTTGCGTTTTTTTTAATATTGTAGCTACCTAAGGAACATTAGCATATCTACTTCTTTGGTTACAGGCTGGTTTTATCCCAGCAGAGCTCTTTCTCTCCCTGTTTCCTTACGCATGGTCTATTTTAAGCTTTTCTTCGGATGATTTTGTTTTACCGCACAAAGCCACTATAGCAGCATCTATCTTTCAGATAGTGAAAAGAAATGTTAGTTTTCAACAAAGCTAACGAAACAAATACATTTCTCTTCCCAATTGCAAATTCCAGTAGGCAATCCACTGTCGAATAAATGTAACGGTTAATTATCACGTCAAGAGATTATTTTTTAAATTTGTTCTGGATACTTTCCCTCATTGTTATGTTGTTGTACCTTTTTCATATATTATGGTTTGAAATATTGAATCATGGCATGTAATGATATAGTTAAAAAATGTTTTTAAAGATTAAACAGAAAGAAATACATAAACAATTATTATATCATAATGCTAATATTATTATTATTATTATCTAGCTAATCTATGTCTATGAATACTCTTCCATTCATTTCCCGAACATGGGAGTGTAGGAGTGAAAGCCCTCAGTAAACATGGCTCCCTGCCCCACTCTGAGTCTGATAGCGGCGGTTACTCATCTCTGGAGGACATTATTTGCTCTGTACTTCACCGTGAACTTCTGGATTTTATGGACATCTGGGGCCGGTCGAAGGGGACCTTTGAACGGCCCCAACTGTGGGAACCAACATAACGGGTCAGGAGCTGCTATTGCTATGCTCTCTTATCAACGCCGTCAGAAGTCTGAACAGGGTCGTACATGTTTATAGCTGTGTGCTCATTGCACTGTAATTATTATACGATGGCGGGCTGTCTTGCTCGCCATGGGAAAGGAGGTGATGAAACACAGGGGGGGTGGGGTTGGAGAGATGGTAGATCTCTTCAAATTACGCAATGAAATAAGCAATATTATGCTGAGCTTTTGGGAGGCAATAAAACATGGCGTCATACTGTTTAATCGCCACGCTGCCTTTGGTGATACTGTGCACTATCTGGCCCCATATCCAACCAGCCTTTTAGTATTTTTATTACATTTTCCTATTTTTCTCTTTTATTTTTTGGTTTCAGGGTATGCATCCCTGGAAACCTTTGAAGTGAGTTCCTAATTTAGAGCTTCTCCTTTACTCACTTTACCTGTCATGACAGACAGCCCTGAATACTTCTCTTTCATGACCTTATAGCCGGTATCATATTTCTGTCTCCTTTCTTTTCTATATTTTGATGACAGATGCCTTCGATTCAGTACTTACACGTTGCAGGTGCTCATTAGTGCTGAAACGAATAGTCGATATTCAAATCAATTACGATTGTATTTCATTTATCAAGTGAAAATAATTGCTTATTATCGCTTTACTTTTTGTCATTTGTTTTGTTTTGCTTTGTAGATTATTGAACTAAAAAGTCGTTTTTTGTTCTCGGCTGACAGGGTCCGCACTTTCCAGACAACACATTTGAATAATAACTACATGCTGAATTTATGACTAAAAACTAGTGGCAACTCTAGTTCCTTGATCTTCTGAGATAAAACACGTACTGTACGTTGTCAAAATGAGGGAGCATCCAACAACGAACAGTGACGGTCTGAACTGAGTCTGTCTATGTGCCTCGTCCAATGGACAAATGGGAATCAGGCAAGGACTACAATGACAAAAAACAACGCATAACACTTATTGACAAACAACACTTAATCTCACGATAAATGAATTCATATTTCCTACTGAAGGCAGAGAAAGGTTAGGGAACTAAACCTCACAAGCTCGTCTAGCTCCATCAGAGATCCCACACCACGCTCTCTGAATGCTTTTAAACGTGTGTGATTATTTAGTATGTTACAGAGGCCCCCGGCTCGTGCTCTGAGAAACATGGGGCCCGGCCCCCTCCCTGATAATACCATGCATGGATGCCTCAGTCCCAACATCAGATACCAAAACCACCAGGTTTAAGGGGAAATGAAAACGTTAAGATTCCAAGCCGGCGGCGGCCAGGGTAATTGAAACGGCGAGTTTTCAGTTGTGGAAAAAAAAAAATTGATGTGTTGTCAGAGGATCCTTGTTATCGTCATCAGGGGCTGGGGGGGGGGGGGGGGGGGGGGGGCAAATGTGTGAATGTGCGAAAGCTATTAAAGAGTGAAATATCTGAATATCTGGAGTTATGCAGACTATCACAGGAAGATTGATGTGTTGTTGTTGTTTACTTTTTTGGCTGAAATTTGGGGCTCAGTTATCATCATCAGGCTATTAATCAGTTATTTATTATAATGTTTGAATTACTATGCTGTATGTAAATATTACATTTATTCATCAGTTATTTTATTCGATTTCTTCAGCGTTTTTGTCCTTTAATCAATTTGTTGGCAAAACAAAACGTGAGTATTTTCCACCAAGCCCATTTTCCTTTTCATACTATAAACAAAGAGAAAAATACTTCATCATTTCTGAAAACAAGACATTTCAGATTGTAATGTGACGAAAATAATAATCATTTATTTCATTTTCAGCGCAATTAAATAAGTATTGAAAACTAATGACTTGAATCTAATGAAAATAATTAATTTGATGTTTTTTTTTTCCTTCGCAATAACAAGAAGAGTACAATCGCTGCCGGGGGCTTTTTAAGATCTCTGAAGTCGCAGTTTCAAGGGCATCCTGGCATACCTCAATAAGCTAAATCTTGTCATTTCCTTTCCGCAAATTGAATTTCTAAAGGGATTTAAATGGGCCAAGTATGAATGATGCCATGGGCGAAAAATGCTCAAATTACCAACGATGTGGAGAAAAATGGGTCTGAGAGCAGACAAGAGGCACAGGGGAGTAGGAGATGTGGGTTATAGACGGATGCACGTTCAAACACTATCTATCAAAGCTCTTCTTCTCCTCTCCACACATGGTCTCTCCCTCTCTCCCTCTCTCCTCTGCCTCCCTCTCTCCCCTCCTCCAGACCAGCCTATCACAGGGTAAAAGCAAGCTGCCATGTCCATGATCAGTTCTTCTCAACAAAACAGAAAAAGACACGGTATCTCCGTCCCCCAGACCCCACCCTCCTCACCTCCGCCCTCTCCCAGCACACCCCTAAAAAAGGTCTGATGTTGGGGTGGGGACTGGGGTTAGGGTGGGGTGGGGGTGGAGGAGAGACAGCTCTGGGCGCATCACAACAAGAGCTCACAAACAAAATGAAACAAAATCAAAACAGAAATGATGAAAAGGACGACGAAGAAGAGACAAACTGGGAATAACAAAGAGGGAGTTGGAGATAGACTCAAACAAATAGAGAGAGAGAGAGAGAGAGAGTACAGGGGAAGGAGGAGGAGGAAGAGAAGGAGGAGGAAGAGAGGCAAAGAATGCCG
>JACYXH010000315.1:1012500-1032500 GCA_026745465.1 Lota lota | reverse complement strand
CAGGTCTAATCAATGATTCATATTCAAAAGATCCCGCCTCCTCAAATCCATTGCTCCGCCGACACACACTGGAAGGTTCACACCTAGCTGGCCTCTGTATGGCTCATTTAAATATGAAAGATGATCCTTTAACCCCTGCCTCCCCCCCCCCCTCTCTCTCTCTCTCTCTCTCTCTCTCTCTCTCTCTCTCTATACAGAGAGAGTTGGCAGTTACATTGATACATTGGCAGTTATGGAATAATTTTGTTAATCCCCAAAAAGTTAAATGTTAACTAAATTAGTAGACGGTTCGAATTCACATTGAACGAAAATTGTCTGTATTAGAAATACAGAAAATAATAAAAGAACATATGAAATTTGTTCTATTTGAACCAATAAATAAATGTAGCCCTTTGCGCCTGGTTCCTTCATGTCAGACCCGTCTCCTCCATTTGACGAGAGCTTCATTATAATCAACAGCTGAAGGCTGGGACATGACCCTCAGTCCATCTTCAACCAAAGCCATTTCTAGCTCACTGACAGCCATCCTTTTCTGCACTGTAAGTCTCAGATCTTGATTTGTTGCCTCGTACGAGGCAACAAAGAAGATTTGTTGTACTTGAAGTGATCTCCACGTGGGAATAATGTGTGTTATTATGTCTTTTTTGCTATTAGTGAGAAGGAGACAGGCCAATTATTACGCAATCTCTGGGTTTCACTAAGTCCCATCTGCTGTGATCTAAACGTTGAGAAGATGCTACGTTTCCTGTCAATTTACAACTCTAATCGCTCCCCCCCCCCCCCGTAAGTCTTTTATCCTCTTTATCTTTATCCATCCATCCCTCATCTATCTATCTCTATATCTCTGATCTATACATCCACATGTTTCAACATTTTAACGGACGTCTTAAAATTCTTAGTTAATTTCTTTTTATGTTCTACTAACTTGAGCGGAGCAATCGTGACGAAAAACAATCCCCTATGCGTTTAAAAGTCATCTGAATCCGTCTCTCCATAGATCTCCATCTCTCCCCCCTGCTCCTTCTCTCTCTCCCCCCTGCTCTATCTCTCTCCCCCCTGCTCCATCTCTCTCTCTCCCTCCTGCTCTCCCTCCCCCCTGCTCCATCTCTCTCTCTCCCTCCTGCTCTCCCTCCCCCCTGCTCCATCTCTCTCTCCCCCCTGCTCCATCTCTCTCTCCCCCCTGCTCCATCTCTCTCTCCCCCCTGCTCCATCTCTCTCTCCCCCCTGCTCCATCTCTCTCTCCCCCCTGCTCTATCTCTCTCTCCCTATCCATCCGTCCATCCATCACGCTCCTCCTCCCCCGCCCTGCCCAATGCCGCTCCACCAGGGCCACCCTGCTAGGTGCGGAAATGAGCTTTCTTCATCTTCTTTATTGGATTCCCTCTCCTCCAAACCCAATCACGGTAAATACGCACACTGGATCATTCACTGTCGCGCTCTCGCTCACACCGACCGCCCCACTGCAGCTGCCCGCTGTTATTGGCTGGTAATACACTCCGGCGTTCATCCCAACAAACGCTTCAGACATTGCGTCCCACGCATCGCGCTCATTACACTACAAAGATCTGCATCTCCCGGACAAAAGGAACGGCGGAAAAAGTTTCACTCTTGTGGAAATGTATTCTGGTGTTGACTCATGCACAGCTCCCCCCCCCCCCCCCCTCTCTCTCTCTCTCTCTCTCTCTCTCTCTCCCTCCCTCCCTCCCTCCCTCCCTCTCTCTCTCTCTCTCTCTCTCTCTCTCTCTCTCTCTCTCTCTCTCTCTCTCTCTCTCTCTCTCTCTCTCTCTCTCTCTCTCTGTCTCTGGGGTAGGGGTCTAAGGGTGGGGTGGGGGTCTAGGGGTGGGGTGGGGGTGTAAGGGTGGGGTGGGGGTCTAAGGGTGGGGTGGGGGTCTAAGGGTGGGGTGGGGGTCTAGGGGTGGGGTGGGGGTCTAGGGGTGGGGGTCTAAGGGTGGGGTGGGGGTCTAGGGGTGGGGTGGGGGTCTAGGGGTGGGGGTCTAAGGGTGGGGTGGGGGTCTAGGGGTGGGGTGGGGGTCTAGGGGTGGGGTGGGGGTCTAGGGGTGGGGTGGGGGTCTAGGGGTGGGGGTCTAAGGGTGGGGTGGGGGTCTAGGGGTGGGGTGGGGGTCTAGGGGTGGGGGTCTAAGGGTGGGGTGGGGGTCTAAGGGTGGGGTGGGGGTCTAGGGGTGGGGTGGGGGTCTAGGGGTGGGGTGGGGGTCTAGGGGTGGGCCTCTGCGTTCATACAGCACAGAAGTACCGTACACCAGCTAGGGCACATTAACATGATGTAGATTGGTCTTAATCACTAAGTTGTTTCTGTAAGATAGGCTTAGTACATGGGCTGTCTTGTACTGCTCACCAATCGCTAACACTGCCCGATTGATAAAACTGCTCACACAATATAATATAATATAAACATCATAGAGATCATCACCCCCAAAATCAGCGATCAGCGAGCACTTTTCTTTCTCTGTGCACTCTAAGCCTTGGCTGGCTTTTGATCTGGCCTGCAGTTAGAACTCCTGCCTCCCCCCGTCCCCTCTCTCCCCCTCTCTCCCCCCCTCTCCCCCTCCACACCTACATAAAGAGAATTATTCATTGTTTTTCGGCAAACAACAAAAGCATGGTAACCTCAAAGAGGTTCATGCGCCTCCACACGTTGAGCCACCGTTGGCCCGCTTGCTTCCAGGGGACGGGGGGGGGGGACGGGGGGGGGGGACGGGGGACGGGACGGGGGGGGACGGGGGGTCCTGCTGGCGGCCATGACATCAAGTCTTGTTTACTTATTAAAAATACATTAGCCAGCGAAGAGCGCCAAAAAGTATGCAAATCCAGAACCTAACCAGATTAAGGCTGAGGGAGATTTCTTCTAGAACGGAAGCTGAAACTTAACTAAAAGTATGTTTGTGGTTTTACCCATTTTTTAACGTGACCAACAATGTCCATGATTCGCTGCAAAATCATCAATAATGACCACGATTGCATGAATGAGTCATTTCTGAGCTGACGTTTGTCCTAATTGAAGTTGATGTTGGGCGTAGTTCCCTTGTCTCTTGCTTCCCACTACAACAAGACCATGAAGTCTCTAATTAAGACGGCAAACGAGAGAGCACAGTGCCTGCAAGGTCCGCAGCCGAGCGCTGAGGACAGGAAGCTCAGAGCGGGCGCCAGAGGCCCCTCATGCAGCTACTTGGCCCTGCTTTTGGCCCTGGATCGCCTCTCTGCCTCTGTGTCCCAAACCACCATCCAGTGACCAGTGCCCAATGCCCGGCTCTGCTTGCCCAGTTCTCAGTGCCCAGCGGTGGGCTGACCCGGACTTCGTGTCAGCTTCCCCCCCCCCCCCCCCCCCTTCTTCCCCCATCCCCACGGGGCCCCACTGCAGGGGACAGGGCTCAAGATGTGCCGTTGTGATCGCGGTCCGTTAGAACATGGAGCCACACTTCTGGAGGAACGACTTGACTCAAGGTTTGTTTTTCTGAATTGCGCACACACTTAGCTTCTTGCCCTGATTATTCAGGAAGTCAAAAACAGGACTGCAATCTGGCTCGAGCCTTTCTAATGGGTATGTATGTATTCTGCACAGCTGTGCAGAATGCGTTTGGTCGTTCATTCCTTTTTTGTTGTATTTATTTCAATTGGGCAAAATTACCAATTCAATATAATGATATCTTTTTAAAATGAGGAATGACAGTCTTTCAAATTGCAAGGCCCTTTTGAAGGATGGCGTAATTGCCACGATATCGGTCGCATTGTCGGTGGAGTGACACGTAATAAATAACTTCATAATAGATATGATAATTGCGCGTACTGTCAACTGGAACAACAAGTAAGCCGTGACGTTGGCGCCTCAGCGACAGCCCTGACGCCCAAGCTGTCAAAAAAGTTTGCCGCTACAAAAGAAAGGAGGGAAAACGTCTTGTATCCTCCACTTTTTTCTTTTCTGTTTCCTTGCCAAGTGGTGTCCTCAGCCAAAATAGGAAATGAGCCTCTCTCTCTCCACCCCTCTATACCTCTCTCTACCTCCTTTCTACCTCTCTCTCTCTCTCTCTCTCTCGCTCTGAACCTGGTAGATGGAACAGAATGCAAGAATTGACAGGTACTCGCGGCGTCTGCCAAAGCCGAGAGAGAGAGAGAGTAGATTAGAGAAGTGTCTTCCTGCCTCGGACACCCCGTCACAAACCGCAGGATCAATCTCCATGAGTCAGTGAGCTCATATCCTGCCTGCCGTGTCCCATCAGCCGAGGAGTTAATGTACGGGTTAATTATCCAGGCGCCTCGGCATGGGGACACAGAACAACACATCCACACTCTTACGCACGGAGCCAAGAGTTTGTTTGTTTTCGCTGGTGGGCCAGCGCACTGGTTTTACGGCTGCCATCTCTCATCTGACGTCCTGTAACCACTTTAGTTTGGGCTACTTTGGCTGCTTAACTTTGCCGTGATGTCATATTTCTAAGTTCTTGGTGTTCGAGATGTGGTGCCTTACGTTGTGAACTTAGTTTCAAAAAGTGTTCAACTTCGGAAACATCAAGCAAAACTTATTTTGTCTTCAGTCAGAAATGTATTTAGGCTACTTAAGCGGTTGTTTGTATTGTGGAGTATTTATAACCTCACTTATCTCCTGTTGTGTATGTAATGTGTCCTAATGTTTTAAACATCCCCATTCTTCATCAGTCCACTGCCAGTGCAACCCCACCGGTAGACACTTTCACTTTTTTTCCATTATCTCTTCTCTTGTTTTTTGTTTATTTTTCTCTCTCTCCCACGTGTCCCTGTTGACCTTGCTCGGTCCCTGGGTTTCCCATGTCTCCATCAACCAATCACAGACCAGCACTTCACCAAGCGCTGACCTGCAGAACAAGGAGGACAAGGAGACAAGGAGGCGTCCAGTAGGATTAGCTGCACTGGATGTTGTACATGCCTGAATGACTCAGGAATGTTCTCCAGCTAGTTCTGCTTATCAAAGTTTCTCTCTCTCTCTCTCTCTCTCTCTCTCTCTCTCTCTCTCTCTCTCTCTCTCTCTCTCTCTCTCTCTCTCTCTCTCTCTCTCTCTCTCTCTCTCTCTCTCTCTCTCTCTCTCTCTCTCTCTCTCTCTCTCTCTCATCTCTAGTCTCCTGTGTGTCAGGGTCAGTCAGCTCCCTGGTACCTGCTTCGCAGAGCTTCAAAGTGAAAATATTTCACAGAATCAAACGTCAATAATCCATTACTTCTCCAATATTGAATGTTGTCATCGATTGAGAATAGTTTGTGATGCTGTAAATGGAAAATAACTAAACAAAACAAAAAACTTCTCACAGAACATTTTCTTTCCTTCTCATTTCAGGAGAGGAGGAACAATGAGAAGACAACAGAAGCATCTTTCACAGCCGGCTGTGAAAGATGGCTTGTTGATTCTGCCCAATTCTGGCCTCCTGGGGTCCTTAGCTTCAAAGTGGTGACTCCTTAATTGCCTGCATGATAAAAAAGGAATTTGCCACAGTATAAAGGCTTTAATCAAACATCAAATTAAGAACACAAGAAGTGTAATTACTTCTGTAACAACAAGTGTTTACTCGTGTACTAATACAAACACGACCTTAAAACGCAGAAAAGGTGTAATAATGAGTGTGCTTTCTATGGCTATTCGTAGTTTACCTTCTTCCACCAATATAACCGTAGTGGCAGCGCACTAAGAGCAGAACCGGCCTAACCAAACGCTCACTAAGATGCAGACGCGGGCCGTATGCAAATTCTACCCTACATCCTAGAGAAGTGACGAGACAACAGAAAAGGCTTCATTAAAAACACGATGCATTATTCAGGGTGCAGCAGGCCAGAGGAATGGCTGCAGGCCAATTAACTAATACTGGAATCTTCCACTGACTACCCCTCTGCTCTCTCTCTCTCTCTCTCTCTCTCTCTCTCTCTCTCTCTCTCTCTCTCTCTCTCTCTCTCTCTCTCTCTCTCTCTCTCTCTCTCTCTCTCTCTCTCTCTCTCTCTCTCTCTCTCTCTCTCTCTCTCTCTCTCTCTCTCTCTCTCTCTCTCTCTCTCTCTCCCTCCCTCCCTCCCTCTCTCCCTCTCCCTCACCCTCTCTCCCTCTCTCATCTCTCCATAAGCAGTATTTTCTCTAAATAAATAACAACATTTTATTTCGGAGAAGGTGAGTGAGAATTGAGAAAAGATCCCGCATGTAGGTCAAGGATGATGCTGTGGATGAATATGATTGAGCATTTGTTTAGTTTCATTTCAGCAATTTCATCAGTACCTTTTTCTATTGAACACGTGCATGTGGTCCTTCCTTATCGTCGTATCCTATGTGTGTGAACATTAATACGAGTACATGAGTCTCATCTACGTAACATAATGAGCCCTAAATGGAGGATAGGGGCCAGCGTTCCCACAGCGTTCCCACAGCGTTCCCACGGCGTTCCCCACGCTGGTTTATGACTGGGGAAGCGAGTCAGTAAAGAGTTATGAATTACACCAAAGAAGACCACCTCTTATTGGGGACTCAACCTCTGGCCTCACGGTGGCAGGAAGTGGGGGAGGACAAACAGGAAGTCAGGCAACAGATAAAGACCATAGGTTCTGCATGCCCCGCCCCCATCACAAGACAAACAAACACTTGGCTTATCATGTGGTACTCAGCTGCTACATGACAATGAAGGAACTACGGCATGTGTGTGTGTTTGTGTGTGTGTGTGTTTGTGTGTGTAGGTATGTGTGTGTTTAGGTGTGTGTGTGAGTGTGAGTGTGTATGTGTGTGTGTGTGAGTGTATGTGTGTGTGTAGGTGTGTGTGTGAGTGTGAGTGTGAATGTGAGGGTATGTGTGTGTGTAGGTATAGGTGTGTGTGTCTGTGTGAGTGTGAGTGTGAGTGTGAGTGTGAGTGTGAGTGTGTGTGTGTAGGTGGGTGTGTGTGAGTGTGAGTGTGAGTGTGAGTGTGAGTGTGAGTGTGTGTGTGTGTGTGTGTGTATGCATTCACCAGGCATCAGTCTGACAGTGTTTCCAGTCATCTCTGTCAATTTAGGTGTCCAGTGTTTCATCCCTGTTTCCCCTTCCTATGTAATGGTCCCTATAAGACAGAGGCCTCAACACAAAGGGATGACATGCACAGTGTGTGTGTGTGTGTGTGTGTGTGTGTGTGTGTGTGTGTGTGTGTGTGTGTGTGTGTGTGAGAAGGGTTCACATGCCCGGTCAGTCCATATATCTCCCCACACAGCAGGCAGGTCTGGGCTCTGCTGCTGATATACTGTCTGCTCTCATTACTGAGCAGTGCTACGAGCAGGCCCAGGCCTGCCACGCACACGCACGCACGCACGCACGCACGCACGCACGCACGCACGCATGCACGCACCCACGCACCCACGCACATGCACGCACGCACACACACACACACACATGCACGCACACACACACAGACAGCACTAGACCAGTAACAAGAGTTCTCCTGCAGACATATATAAAACACACATATGCGTCTATACTGTAAGACAGGGCTTAGGCCAGTAAGCTAATGGGGCTGTGTAGCTGCTGGCATGCTGGTCCTAATTGACTAGACATGGCCTCCCAGAGCAGATGCGTCTGCCAAATGCACGTGCACCCTTAGGAATGCACCTCTAGCCAACACCTCCCTTCACCAACCCCCCAACACCGCCAAAGACCCAAATAGACACATAGAGCATGAGTGTGTAGAGGCAGACACTTAGCTCAATGGGGCTTAATGTACATGCATTCTGTATGGTATGCTATGAGTTCAGGTCAAGGTCAAGGTCACGGTGGATGTGCTATCAAAACCTGTGTGTGCATGCATGTTGAGCATGTGTGGTGAAAAACAGCTTGTTTGTGTGTGTTTGTGTATGTGCGTGTGTGTGCGCATGTGCACATGCAAAAGTGTGTATGAGTGTGCACGTATGTGTAAAAGCATATGGGTGGGCGTGCGTGCAGGTGTGCGCATATATGAGAAAAATGTGTGCGTCTGTTTGTAAAAGCATGTGAGAATATACTGCACGGTGTCACCAGAAACCCCTTGGTTAACAGAAATGTTTCGTCCAACACGCCCCAGGCTGCAGTAACTTCAATTAGTGCTCTGAAACCGCCCGTGTCCTGGATCCACGGATAGCAGCGGCTGGCTGGAGAGCAGCCGCTGCTATCCACGCTCGCAGGCAATTTGCAGCCGGAAACTGGCTTGACGATTAAGTGGGATTAGGTGGCCTATAGCAAGGTTTAGCGACAACCATGTCCTCTTCTAAAGCCCTGAGTACGTGCACGTGTGTGTGTGTGTGTGTGTGTGTGTGTGTGTGTGTGTGTGTGAGAGAGAGAAGGAAATAAGGGGGAAAAAAAAAACGAGAGAGGAGAAGGCTTTTGTTCCAACTGAGCCCCTAATTAGCCAGGCTAATTGAGCTGTTAATTGATCTGTTGTCTTAATTAAACATCTCCTGACGCTTCTTTGCTCCTTGTAGTTGAGGATCTGAGGGGTATGTGTGTGTGTGTGTGTGTGTGTGTGTGTGTGTGTGTGTGTGTGCGTGCGTGTGTGTGCATGTGTGCATGTGTGCGTGCGTGCGTGTGTGCGTGTGTGCGTGCGTGTGTGTGTGTGTGTGCAGCAGCGTGGAACAGCGAGGTAGCGAGCCCAAACAGATGATTATAATCTGAGGGGGCTGATGACTCCATTAAACAGGTTGGCCTGTTTTAGTTTCGGGGTCTAAGCCGTCATTATAGATTTGGTTGCGGGTTATCATGGTGCTGAAATGCACTTAAAATGGAATCTGATTATCCGTTTAATCTTGAAAGTACTCTGATAGCGCTTCCAATTTCTACCCAGATTCGTTTGATTGACAGGAATAGTTTTAATCACCTGACTGTGCTAAATATTCTATTTAACTGGCATCAATATAGGCTACACAAAACATACATATATATTTTTATCTTTTTGCTCTTGTTAGTCCATGTGCTAAAGCAGTCTTGCAGCAAATGTTACAAAATTGCTAAACATCACACCTGCTTGAGGGCAACACCAAACTCTGAGTGTTCATAACATCTCATTTAATCTGCTTTTCTAACTGAGGGCTGATAACAGTCGCCACACATCGAGTTACTTCCAAAAACAAATTGTTTTTCAATCCCTGGCGCTCCCTGTTCTGTTTTGAAAACCATATGCTGGAAAATGTGAAGTACAACTTTTGAAGGTTAGGAAAGCTTATGGTAAGAAATGATTTGTGGTGTTGTGTTCATTCGGGGACATTCTTACCTATTGTTTTGTACTATTACCATGTGAACGTTGACAACGTTAAATATTCTGCATCACTGAACCCATCTCCTTACTAAATAAATACTGTTATATCGATAAGATGGGCACCGTGTGTATTCAGGTATGACAAGGCAATGACCCAGGACATGAATCAGGGAGTGGGGAGGAAGAGGAGTGGGGAGGAAGAGCAGTGGAGAGGAAGAACAAAGGAGGCGGTTACAATTCTCATGAAATTCTCTCTGAGAATGATTAGTTGACTCTGATAATCTTTAACTGAAATCAAGTGATTTCCTCTTCCTGGACGTCCTGTTCATTAACTCATGACCCAGCTGAACCTTGTGGCCAGTGTCTGGGGCCAAAGGTACGCACACACACACACGCACGCGCACACACACACACGCGCACGCGCACACACACACACGCGCACACACACACACGCGCACACACACATGCATAAACAGAAACGCAATCACACAAATTACAAATGAAACAATCTTCTATCCTCTTTTGTGCATTGGTTGTTATCAGGTTTTTTTAAATGTCATGTCAACATGTTATGTATGTGGTAACATTGCATTAATATAGCTTTACCTGGAAACTAGCAACAGGCACAAAGCAAATAGCCCTGGCAGCATCAAGAACAGCTCAGAGAACCTCCATTGTAACACGACAACCAATCAGAAAAAGAGCCAGTGCAGAAGAGACTAGGGGCACAGTTGTTCTTGCAGGAGAAGTATCAATTATTTCTGTAGCCAGAACCAAGACTCGGGGGGGGGGGGGGGGGGGGGGGGGGGGGGGGAGAGAGGGGGGGGGGGGGGGGGCAGCATGAATGCTGTACGAGACCAATGAGCCTTCACCTTTGCCCTGCCTTTCAATAATCAAACAAGCAGAGCGCTGCATGTCACAATCGTTCTCTGTAGACTACTAAAAGGGTTACCATGGCAGCAAGGGTGGCCAAGACCCTCACTCACTCACACACACACACACACGCATAATATGCTTGTATGCCAAGTCAAACGCTAAAATGCTTTACTTTTATGTGCATGTAATGTGCAGTGAGCGGAAAATAATGTATTCTGCAAGGAGAGAAACAAAATACTTATTTGCAATTGCAATTTGTGAGTTTAGATAAACACATATACATGCATGCACAGCATGAAATACTGTGGGGTGGAGAGGCTTCACCTGAACTGCTCGCTAAAAGCACACAAACACACACATACACACAAAAACAGACTAATTCACAGGCAAAACGCACACTTACATTGAAAACCAACACACACACACACTCTCACACATGCACCCACACACAAAAAACCACAGACTAAACACACACACACAAACACTAACACACACAAACACACACATACACAAAAACAGACTAATTCACAGGCAAAACACACCAAAACCAACACACACACACACACACACCCACATGAATACACACACACAAATATCCACAAACTAAACACACACACACAAACACTAACACACACACAGTTTGAAGGTCCGTGGGGAGTTTTCTCTGATCCCTTGTGAGTCTGCTGTAGAACAATAAATCACCAACACTGGTCTAGGCACCGCCCACACAGATATCTCCCTCCAGATCCTCCAGGACTCTGCTTGTCTCGTCGACGGGGGCCGGGAGACCCAAATGTGGGTGGGACTGGAAAGAGGTTTCTTTCTTCTCCTCCTCCTTCTTCTTTCTTCCCTCCCGATCAAACGCACCATTGACGGCGTTCCGTTGGTCTTCAGGAGACCATGTGTCAGGTCAAGAAGGGCGGGGTCCATGAGCGGGGGATTTACAACTTCCTCCTCTGTCTGACTGTCAGCTGCAGGCTGCCACCACACACAGGCGTGTATCTCACCGCAGAAGAGGAAGAGAACATGGCAGGCTGTGGTGTGAATTTTTACACCATGTTTTTTCCACATTGACATAACAGCTACAGTGTGCTACAGTATGCTACATCCACAGAAGCATCGCACGCCACCGTTTACAGTCAAACGACCTCACAACTGGAACTCAAAGGCCTTCTGCTTTTCCTTCTTAGCGAGATAGCGAGGCGCGGCCTGATGAGGTGTCAACGTGTTTCACCGCGTCGACACCTAAAGACAACCGCCATCGTTTTTGCTAATAATTCACTTTTTGTCCATTTTTCTCTCTCTGTGGGCAGTTGAAGGGTGAGTGTGCAGCCCTGACAGCCGCCGTCTCCCCCTCTCTCGTGGGGAGGCAGGGGGGAGTCGAGCCTTCAGCATTCTTCACACATAATGTAAACCGAGCAGTTTGGCGGGAGAGCAGAGAGCCTCTGGAACACATTATCTATGTCAAAATAAAAGCTCACTAAAAGGGTCTGCGGCAGCCTCTTCGTCTTCCTCGTCTGCTGCTCCGCTCCCCTGAGGACGAAGATCGAGCCCGTGCCGTCAGCAGTGAAGGAAAGAGGAGGAACGGGGCTCAGATTGAAGGTGGAGATAGGAGCCCACGGGGAGTTTGGGGGAGGGGTAGTGGAACAGCGATTGGTCAGTGCAGTAGAAATGATTGTAAGTTAAGTTAGTTGTTTTAAGTCAATCGACTATAAGTTGAACCTCGTACACAGTTAACGCTGACTCATGGGTGCTGGAGGTCAGCCGTAACTGAACACTACTTTTGGCCCTGAAGATCACATCTTGTATGAAGGAATTGAGCGTAAAGTAATTTTAGGAGCGATTTAATCCGCAATGGTTTTGGGTGGAGTGTGCTCAGGCGTGTGTGTGTTTGTGTGTACATGTAACAGTGAATGCGTGTGTGTGTGTAGTTTCAGGTCATTAGTGCTTAGTATTAACAGGTGTTCACCTCTCCCCCCCCCACCTCCCTTCCCCAAAATAAGTCACATTTACAATTTTATGGAAAGTATTCTTTGAGTGTGCCGGAGAGGAAGTATCCAAAATTACATCCATGTACTCGTATGAGCTGTTC
The DNA here is from genome assembly GCA_026745465.1 of Lota lota. Classification (NCBI taxonomy): domain Eukaryota; kingdom Metazoa; phylum Chordata; class Actinopteri; order Gadiformes; family Lotidae; genus Lota; species Lota lota. The sequence continues at coordinate 1,020,329 of JACYXH010000315.1, read as the reverse complement.
AAGTAGGAATGGAAAAATCCATTAACTTCAGGAACAGAATGGAACAAAAACCCATCTGAGGCACAGGGCAAATGTAGGCGCCGTGTTTACCTATTCAATGCGGGGTGGAACTACATGTGTGTGTGCGCCCACATATGTGTACATGCATGTGTGCGCCGCTGTGCGCACGTGCGGGTCTGTTTGTTTGCACGCCTGCACGCCTCTTCGGGTTGACTTTGTGACGGAGTGGGGCTGCGTGTCTCTGTTTGAGGGGGAACTTTGTGCGCCTGGCGTCTTTGTTCCAAAGTTCAGACAGGGAAACAGATGGCTCCTCTCAGTGGGGCTTAGTGAGCTAGCTCACTCTGGAGTGTGACTTCCCTCCCTCTGGTTGTGCCACTGATGTTGTACTATCTAGCAGGCAGCAGCCCAGCCACAGCACAAGCCTGTCAGCAAGTGAGTCAGTCAGCCAGTTCCCCCATCCGCCCAGAGAACACGGCATTGAGGAGGGACCATGTTGTTGGTGGTGGTCTTTGTGTTGTTTGGTGCTCTGCTTTTTCCCTCTCATTTCTGTCCTTTTTAAAAACAAAACCCTGCTGAGCATATCGTTCTCGGTCGTTTAAACTGACCTTTCTGTCGGTTAACTCGATAAATGGGTTTGTATTGTAAATGACGCAGCTTTTGGTGTATATCATTCGTTTTTAATGATGCATCCATAAATTGTTTCCATAAAAACGGCAAAAGAAAATGAATTATACAAAGTCAAATGCGATGGATGTTGGCACTCAAGCATTACATCATTAAGGAAAAGCCTTTTTTTGTACCAGAAGTCTCCTCAGAAACACAGCCATTGATAAGTCCACTCCTCCTCCTCCATATATCTAAAGACTGCGTGTTGACTGTTCATAACACCGTGTGACCAGCACTGGTTAACTCCAGCTCGTTAAACTCGTTAACTCTTTATGACTCTTGTCACTCTCTGTCTCCTGGAGGCAGATGACAGCCATCAGCTGATGCAGCGTCACAACACCTCCTGACACAATAAGAGCGTGACTCTCAGCCCCAAAGTCCACACCATCAGCTCTGCTGTTATCTACAACACCCACTGATACTTTGCATATCACTGTAACCATACCCTCTGTTTCTCCCAACCCCCTCTTCTCTCTCTCTCCCTCCCAGTCTCTACTCTCTCTATCTCTCTATCTATATTTCACCCCTACCTCGGCAAGATGCTTGGTCTTTTATGTATTTCAGGGAACATCTGCTAACTATCACTGAACCTCATGGGATTTTCATTTAGCCCAGTTAATTACTCTATCAAGCCAGGTTCATTATCATATTCCTCCTCTTAAAAACCACGCGCTCAGGAGTGTGACTGTACTGCTGCGTGACAATGGGGTCTGTGTGTGTGTGTGTGTGTGTGTGTGTGTTTGTGTGTGTGTGTGTGTGTTTGTGTGTGTGTGTGTGTGTGTGTGTGTGCCTAGGGCATGGATAAAATGCATGTACTAGGTGTGTGTATGTGTGTGTGTCACAAGACATGGATATATTGTATGTGTATATAACAGGCAGGTGTGTGTGTGTGTGTGTGTGTGTGTGTGCAGCTGTGTGCGCATTTAATATAACATAATAAAAGTATATCTCTCATGGCCTTACGTGACTTCTGGAACCCATACATGGACAATAACCACTGTGTGTGTGTGTGTTTCTTTGTGTGTGTGTGTGTGTGTGTGTGTTTGTGTATGTGCACATGAGTGTGTGTGTGTGTGGCTTTTAATCTTAAACACATAGCTAATTGCGAGTGCCCCGGTGCTGCTGTAAGCCCTGTGCTAATGAACCAGAGGTGTAGGGGCCGATGGGACCCAGCAGGGGCGGGCGGCCCCCTCCAGAGGGAGAGCAGTACCTGTATTAATCTTGATGAACAACAGCCCCTGTGACTTGTCTGAGGCGCTCCCCACAGAGCTCAGGTGACTGGTGCAGGAGCTCCGCGCCCACTGGGACTCCTTTCCTTTCAAATTGGAGACATTGAAAGAAGTTGGAGAAATGTCATTATCGGTTGTAACTTTTTATTTGATTTCTTCTTTCAAGCGAGCTCTTAATGTTTGTGGCTGTTTAGGCATTGGCTGATGCATGCAGGATTTTTGGTTTGCTGCTTTTCATTCTGTGAAATGGACGTGTGTTGTTTGCCATTATATTTATGTTTTAATGATTTATTTTTTAAGACTAATATTCATACCCCTGAGCCAAACAGGTTGGGAGGTTAATGGCAAAACATTTTTGCTCTGCTCCGTGTTTGGTCATAAATAATATCGTATAATATCGTGTCATTTTACTGGCTATGAGGAAAAATATATACTAGCAATAATAAATTACTTTTGAATAATATGATAAATCTGATGTCTCCCTCTACATACATATATATATCTATTTTTTTTTTTAATATATATATGCATTGCTATCAGCAGTGGCGTACAGATGTGCATGTAAACAGGGATTTCTTCAGGCTAGAGGTAGAGCTACCCTACCCTTTGATGAGATTAGCTGAGTGGTGTACTTGAAATAACCTTTCATGCACTTCCATTATTGTATTAATCTATTCTAAAACAATTTGGTTGAATTAATTAGGCCCTACATATTTCAGTGCCGCTGCCGGTCTGCCTGGAAACAGATGGCCTCGTGGGTGAGCCCGTCAGCAGCGGACGGGGACGGCTGCTGGGAGAGGAGAGGAGGCAGCTGAGGCCCTGATGGAGCAGGTGGAGGAAGGTGGAGAGGGAGAGAACAGAGAGGAAAGGGAGAACAAATAGAAAGAATGCTGGAGGAAGGTGGAGATTAATAAATGAAGGAATGAAAGAAGGAAAAGAAGGAAAGAATAAAGGAAAGAAACAAAGACAGCGGGAGACGTAGAGAGAGAAAAGAAAGAAAGGAAGAAAGAATGAAGAAATGAAAGAAAGAACAAAGACACAATGATGGAGGAAGGTGAAGACAAATAAAAGAAAGAAATTAAGAATGACAGAGGAAGGGGGGATGAATAAAAAGAAAGAACGAATGACGTCAAAAAGAAAGAAAAAACGGCTGAAAAAAAGAAAGAAAGAATGACAATAAAGGAAAAACAATTGAAAAGAAAGAAAGAACAATGAGCAAAAGAACAAAGCAACACAGCACTACTTGGTGAATACAGAATATAAAGGGGAATGTGTCGGAAAGGGCGCTAAACCAGCCCTGCCACCACCACTAAGGGATCTCCGCAGCCCAAGAGTTGCCTGGAAGAAAGAAGGCAGTTATCCCAGCCCTACAGTGTGCTGGAGAGGTTCAACCTTGAACAGATTGTGGACGATGCACCCATCCATATGTTACTCAAATCGCTCAGCGTCTCCCAAGCCATTAACCTTCAGCACACCTTGCAGTCATTCTGGCCTTTTGACTGACATCTATACATGATAAGGCACACCATTAGGACTTGTTTGGCCTGGATGAGGATATCTAGAGTAGAAAAGAGGCTGTCTCTTCCAGACCCTCCTAGTCCTCCTGTCAGGAGGAGCGGTCGGCAACGCTTACGGACGACTCGTGTTTTCCTCGTGACGGAAAGAGAGAGAGAGAGAGAGAGAGAGAGAGAGAGAGAGAGAGGAAGAGAGGAAGGGTTAAGCACTGAAGAGCGGAGGCATTAGCAGGCCCCAGCCACATCCTGAAGGGCAAGTTAATGAGTAGTGCAGAAGAGGCGGATCATAATGCACATGGTGGCCTGCGTCCAGCCCAACTCCTGACTTTTTAATGAGAAGCTCAACCTTCATGATGACGCTGTCCCGACAAGGGGACGAGAGATGGAGAGCGTGGAGAAGGAGAGAGAGACGAGGAAGCCAGAGAGGAGGAGTGATGGTGGTGGTGGTGGTGGTGGTAGTGGGGGGGGGACAGAGAGCTTCTCAGGTTAGCTAACGTTGCCACAGAGAGAGCGCTTGGTTCAGTAACGGCCAGTGCTTCGGGGTTGGGTTTCAGGGCTGGGGGTAATGGACATCAAACCTTTGGCACCGTCTCCGGAGTCAAGGAAATGAAAGTTTCCCAAACTCCTGTCTTGGCAGGAGTGGTGGCAAACGATACCACCTGAAAGAGAGCGACAGAGACACAGACAGACAGACAGACAGACAGACAGACAGACAGACAGACAGAGAGAGAGAGGTGAAGAGGGAAAGAAAGAGAGCGGGAGCAGTGAGAGTGGTATCATTGGCATTGCTCTCTCGTGCCGTTTTGGGGAACAGCTTGCTCTGTAATGACAACACAGCAGCAAAACAAAGATGGTGTTAACGCCGCGCCAGCATCGAGCTATTGTGTGCTACATTTCCCTCAAACAGATTCACAACTATTTGTTTGTCTCACGTTTGCCTCTGCTTCGAACCCCAGCGACGATGACGACTACTTTGGCTGAGGCGTTCCGGCGGAGCCGCGGCACCGAGGGCCCGACCGTGCGAGCGAAGGGGGGGGGGGGGCCCTAATCTGGAAGAGCGATCCCCAGCGCTCGCTTTTATTACCTTGTTGACACCAGCTGCTAGTTTTAAGCACTTCTAAACGCTGAGTCTGAGTGGTGGCTCAAATCAGAGAATTAATGTCGGTATTCCAGCCCCGGCTTTCTTTTTGGCTTTTAAGCCCCAGACTTAACAACACGCGCCGCCTTTATGTGTTCAGACAGCTGGTCGGAATAAGGCTTTTGCCAGTGGCATTAAGCATACTGTGTGTGTGTGTGTATCTAATAATAGTATCCTACATAAAAATAGTGTTTTTGAAAAAATAACACATTGTAGATTTCCACATTTGACATACTAGCCAGCATTTGGGAAATTATAAAGCTTTCCCGAAATTTAGGAAAGGTTTGTAATAAATGCAACCATTGGAAAGTAGAAAGTGACATAATGAAAACCTGGAATAGTTAGCACAGAAAACAAAGAAGGGATTGGAGAAGAAAGCGCGTGGTGTGTCGGTTTCAATCCCTTTTAGAAGAGTATTACAGCCCTTCAGTAAACATTAGTGAAGCAGTTTCCCTACGAAGTTTCAAAAGCAGCAAACTGGCTGATCTGAAGACAGGGAGACAGCAATCAAATGGGATTTGTTGTCTGTTGGAAAGTTGGTGTTTTCACCACCATTGCCGGTGAAAGTCGATCCGACCTGACCAAGGCAGGAATCATGTTCACAGACGAGGTACTGTATTCAAGGTTAATTCACGTTGTGTCATTTCATTGACAGGAAATCACATGAAATGCCCCGTTACCTTGAATAGCAATAATAATAGTATGTTGTTTTCTTGGTTTGAACATTGTTGGATGGGGATGGGGAAGGATGTCGGAGGGTTGAGACTAATATGTGTGCAGTATATTTCCTGCAACAACTCAACTCTTCAGCGCTCAACGACGTCTCCTTGAGCGCAGTTTGGTTGGACACAATGACGGACAGACCGGATCAAGCAAAATGTCAGCTAAAGATATGTATTGCTCTGCAGGGATCCTTTCCATGATGGTGTCAGACACAACAACAATCTGAGCCTGTCAGCGGCGAAAACAAGCGCTTTAGGAGGTTGTACATTGATGGGGCACTATCGCCCCAAAGTATTAGATTACAGGGCTGAATGGCTGAAAGGCTCTCGCTCAAGACTGGACCAATTTCAGAAATGTTGTCCACGTTAGTCACCGACTCAAAACGATGATGAAAATAATTAAGGTCCAGGTTTAAAAAATCCCAAAGTTATCTTTTAAGAACAATTATGAGTTGTAAAAACTGACAATTATACGTCACACCTTCATGGTCCAGTAGGTCTTGTCTCTTCTTCGCTGGTTAAACAGCCATCTCGCTGCATCTTGCATGCTTCATTATTACACTACCTGTGTGAAGTCACACACTGCTTCTCTCTCTCTCTTTCTCTTCGCATACACACACACACACACACACAAACACACACAATTCACATGGAGACATGCACTCCCGTGTCCCGTAGACACACACACACAAATACAGAAACGCTTTTTCTTCACACATTTGCACACACACACTTTCCCTCTCACACACATAGTGAGCACAGCCGTCTAGCAGCTGCACTCCTTTCCTTATGTGCAGAACAGAGTGTTGCTCCGGCTCTCTCACTCCCAGAGAACACACGTCAGTCAGGAGCAGGCGGCTCACCATCGCCTTCCACAGCCTTCCTTTGAATTCAGAGTCCCATTCATTCTCTCCGTGCTTCCAGCCCCTTCTATTCGCCCCATGCAGGAAGATCCTCAGAGCACCCAAAGGTGACCTTGCATTTGTGTGTGTGTGACTGTGTGTGTGTGTGTGTGACTGTGTGTGTGTGTGTGTGTGTGTGTGTGTGTGTGTGTGTGTGTGTGTGTGTGTGTGTGTGCGAGAGCGCGCGCGCGTGCGTGTGTGTGTGTGTGTGTGTGTGACTGTGTATAACCAGGTGTATGTGCATTCTTGCACAGAAATGGATGCCCGCACACACCTGGCTACAAAGAGAGGATGTGAGATGCCTTAGGTAAAACAAATAGCCTCCGGTACGCCGGTAGCCACCTGTCTGATTTACATTTCCTAATTACAAAGGAATTAGCAAAGAGACCGGTCCCAGCGAACACAACACCCAGCTATGTCCTAACTGAAGGAAAAGGTACATACGCACACGTTCTGTTGGTTTAGGAACTTTTCAACATGCAATACGTTTTCTGTACTTAGTTTTCTTAGTGCTTCTTGTGTATATAAAAGGTGTGCCTATGAAAGCACTCGTGTGCAACCTTTCACTTTCCATTGAAATACCTGCCAGTGCCATTTCAGCACTCTTTCAACAGCTCGCAGAAGTTTGAAGTCCTTCTTTTTCAGAGTCACTTAAAGTGTCACGTGTTTAATGTTGCTCTTAAAGACGGCTTTGGTTCCTAACAAGAAAAGCCAGAACATCTGGAGGTCAAGCAGCGATGAAAAGACGTTTCCTTTTTGCCCCTTCCTCCCTGAATCCTGTCGCCAGTTCTCATGGATTTATTCTGTTAAGTCGGACTTGGCGTGAACTGTGGCTTACCCCAGCTGCCATCCAGGTTCAACTGTAAGAAGCCCCAATCCGGGTGTGGGGGGGGGGGGGGGGGGGGGGGGGGGGGGTTGTGCTCTTAGGTTCATCCTGGCAGTCACATGACCCCCAGCCCCCCAGGAGCACAACAGAAAACAGCACCTGCTGGGTGATGTCATGTTCCTACCTGTATCCCGTGCTCTTTCCCCTCAGGCCGACACCCTCACACACACACTCCCATCACCCCCCCCCCCACACCACAACCACTCCCATCACCCCCCCACCCCCATACACACACACACTCCCATCACCCCCCCCCCCCACCCCCACAACCACTCCAGATGATACGCTTCCTATGCCATCACTTCAAAACTGGTATGCTCATTTATAACGTTACTAAAAGACAAGGTTGTTATCCCCCCAACCCCCGCAACAGTTTGTTGGGAGTCAGGAAAGTAGTTTGAAAATAAACACGGTGTTTGAGTGCATGCAGTGCAAGAGAACACAACCCGTGTGTGAAGAAGAAAAAAAGAACTCCAACTTGTCCAAAGGCTCAGGTGACACAGGTGTGTGTGTGCGTGTGTGTGCGTGTGCGTGTGCGTGTGCGTGTGTGAATAAGCATGGCCGCTAGGCAGCCATATCAGTATCCATACACGAGAACACATACACTGTTGATGTAAAACAGGAATACTGTATTGTAAAAAAAAAACTGTGACATCTCACACACACGTTGTTGGATACCAATTGCCTTTGCATTTAACAACAGATTGTGTGTGTGTGTGTGTGTGTGTGTGAGTGTGAGTGTGTGTGCGTGTGCGTGTGTGCGTGCATGAGT
>JACYXH010000315.1:995000-1007500 GCA_026745465.1 Lota lota | reverse complement strand
ATGTTGTTATGTGTCATACAGCATGTTGTTATGTGAATTCACATGTTGTTATGTGTCATACAGCATGTTGTTATGTGAATTCACATGTTGTTATGTGTCATACAGCATGTTGTTATGTGAATTCACATGTTGTTATGTGTCATACAGCATGTTGTTACATTGGAGTGTCCCATCGACAGACGATGAGACTGATGGAGTGAAGAAGCTCAGCAGAGATCTTTGGTGAGTTTTACCCGTGTTATTTTGGAAAGGAATCCCAAGGAATACCAAGGTTCAGGAAGCAGAAACATTCCAGTAAACAGATGTGGAATTAAAAGGGAAAGTGCTCCTGGTCTTTAGCCTAGTCAAATATTATCTCATTGGAAATAATGTCCTCTTACTCAGATCGACACACTCACTCACACACAGACACACGTACGCTCATGTACGCACATGCATGCACACGAGTGCATACAGAAACACACATTAGTGATTGGCTAAGAGGACGGAAATGATGTATATTGATTTTTCATTTGGCTCTTGCTGACTTCGCTGATAGAAGTACCAAACCACTTCCTGACGCAGAGCAAAGAGGAAAATGTGTGCGTGTGCGTGTGCGTGTGTGCATGTGCATGTGTCAATATCATAGTGAGGGTCGTATTTTCTTCCATTCTACTACCACCCATCCCCGCCTTGGTTTGGTGGTTTAATACGGTGACAGTACAACAATCGCTTGGTATTATAAACCATTCCTCTTTCGGATCAGCATCGTAACATTTCTCATGTAACCCAATAGGATGTGAAGATGCTGAAATCAGTGAGCGACACTAACACAAGAAGGAGAGAGACAGCGAGAGAGAGGGATCATCGTACAATCTCCACCCCGTGTTTCAGGGATTTAATTAGCTGACCTTTCATAACGTGCTGGTGTCCTCACATTGTTCCTCATCATCATCTCGCTCCTCTTCCACCATCAGTCCACGTCTGAACCTTCTGCTACCCTGTCACTCAAGTGCTGAGGGAGAGGAGAAGAGGAGGAGGAGGAGGATGGGGGGAGGGGGAGTGGAGGAGGGAGAGGAGGCAGAGTGGGGGAGGAGGGACTGGGGGAGTAGATAGTGGAGGGCAAAGAGGAGCCGAGACATTGGGGGGTGGGAGGAGAGGAGAAGGAGGGAGTGGGAGGAGAAGAGGAGGAGGAGTGGAGATGGAGGGTGAGGAGGAGTGGAGAAGAGGAGATAAGGAGTGAGAGGAGGAGTGGGGGAGAAGAGGATGAGGGGATGAAGAGTGGGAGGAGGGAATGAAAGGAGAGGAGGATCAGGAGGAGGTGGGGGAGGGAGAGAGAGGAGGAGGAGGAGAGGGTAAGGGGAAGCAGGGGAGGAGGAGGGGAGGCATTTCCAGTCTTCCAGCGGGTGAATAATTACGTCTGACATGTCATGAATAGGGGAGGGACGTTATCACAGTGATCCTCCGTACCCCCTGTGTGTTCCCTTACACACACACACACACACACACACACACACACACTCTCTCTCTCTAACACACACACACACACACACTCTAACACACACACTCTCTCTCTAACACACACACACACACACACACTCTAACACACACACTCTCTAACACACACACACAGACTCTCTAACACACACACACACACTCTCTCTCTAACACACACACACACTCTCTCTCTAACACCCACACACACACTCTCTCTAACACACACACTCTCTAACACACACACACACACACACACTCTCTAACACACACACACACTCTCTCTCTAACACACACACACAGACATGCACTCTAACACCCACACACACACAGAGAAGAGACATTAGGGCCCCACTGAATGATTTAGGGGGCCGTTAATAATGCAGGGACTCCTAGAGCTAATTAGGTAAGTAGCAGAGGGTGCCGTCTGTGCCGCCTCGGCTCACTGATATTAGCTGTAAAGGAATGAGGTAACACACACACACTCACTCACTCCTTCCCTCCATATACATGCACACACAGCGCTCAGGTGTGTGTTTCAGTGTTCATAAAGGGCCCATGGTGATGTTCAATAGCTATGGATGAAACTGCTTCATTATTGATTGTGGTCAAACAAATGGAGGGCCACAAGTGCGTGCGATGGTGTTAATCCGCTGGTTCAGGGGACACTGGCGATGACGAGGGTCCTTTGGGGAGACAGACATAATGTCTGTCCTGTAGCTCTGACAAGGGCGGGGGAGGGGGGCTTTGAGCGCTTGGAAGCAGCGTTTGAAATCAATAGCTAGTGAGAGGAAACATGAAAGAAGAAGATATATATGTGTGTGTGTGTGTGTGTGTGTGTGTGTGTGTGTGTGTGTGTGTGTGTGTGTGTGTGTGTGTGTGTGTGTGTGTGTGTGTGTGTGTGTGTGTTCGCGCTCACTCTATCTCTCTCTCTCTCTCCGCCTGGCGCCATGGCTGTCAGCCCCAGTGAGTGCAGTGTCAGAATGATTAGAGAGCCCTGTGCACCCCCCCGAACCCCCCCCCCCCCTGAATCCCACCTACCTACCCCCACCCACCTCTGCTCCCAACCCCCACCCACCTCTACTACCTACCCCACCCACCTCTACTCCCAACCCCCACCTACCTCTACTCCCAACCCCCACCCACCTCTGCTCCCAACCCCCACCTACCTCTACTCCCAACCCCCACCCACCTCTGCTCCCAACCCCCACCCACCTCTACTCCCAACCCCCACCTACCTCTACCCCCAACCCCCACCCACCTCTACTACCTACCCCACCCACCTCTACTACCTACCCCACCCACCTCTACTCCCAACCCCCACCCACCCACCACAGGGAGGGAGGGAGGGAGGGAGGGAGGGAGGGAGGGAGGGAGGGAGGGAGAGCCATAGTAAGCCCAGGGTCAAGCATCCTCTGTCTCCCTCCTCGGTCTTGAAGACGGGCCCCTTGGCTCACCGTGACGGAGGAGGGAGCATCTTGGAGGAGGCGGGGCCTGCGTTGTGTGTTGTCATCCTCAACCACTTTTTCACGGCCCCTAAAAACTATTTTCCTTGAGGAGTGGACGGAGAAGAGGGCCTTTTGTCGCTCCTCTCCTTGATGAGAGCCGTTTTGTGGGGCTGTGAAAAGTTACAGCGCTGTCACCGGCGTCCAAAGACCACGTCAACGGGGCTCTTGCTAAATCACCAGGGAATGGAATTCCAAAAATTCCAGTGAAGCAGGAAGGTCGGGGGCGTCCAACCACACCATTGTGAATGTTTCTGTTTGGATTTGGCTGGGGGACATGCACGATATCAGCATGGTTCTACAAACAGGGGACAACAAAAAGACGATGATTAAACACGGAGCACGGGATCTGTGTGTTCTCTAGTGTTTACATGTGTTTTTTATACTGGGTAATTTTGCGGTTACTTTACTGGGCTTTCATTAACATTATAAATGCTTTGCATCCAGTTTTCCTGTTTCTGATACGTGCCCCTAAAACACGAATGAAGTAACCCTGGCAACATCGCTGTAGGGCAGGTATACTGTAGGTAATGAGAAACGTGGTCGTGATGATTGAGAACAAGCTGAAGATCCTATTGATATGAGAAAAGTATTTTACATAGAAAGCCACGATTGGCTCCTGAACTGAAATTCCCTTCTGCGTGTCTGCATAGGAGCTCTGTTGCTGTCAAAACAAACAGGGCTAAGTCATCATTCAAAAGTCCATAAATACAGTAGCAGAAACTTCCAGTGCCTGGAGCTATGTAACTGGAGACATTGAAAGTACCCCCCAGAACAAATGATCAACTCTCATGGAAATCACCCAAACAATGAGGCATGCATTGGTCTGTAACACATTTCAACTCCTTCCACGGTGGTGGGGTGGGGTGGTGATGGTGATGGTGGTGGTGGTGGTGGTAGTGGGGGTGGTGATGGTGATGGTGGTGGTGGTAGTGGGGGTGGTGATGGTGATGGTGGTGGTGGTGGTGGTAGTGGGGGTGGTGATGGTGATGGTGGTGGTAGTAGGTGTGGTGATGGTCGGGTGGGGGTGGGGGTGGGTGTGGTGGTGGTGATGGGGTGATGGTGGTGGTGGGGGTGGGGGTGATGGTGGTGGTGGGGTGGTGGTGGGGGGTGATGGTGGTGGTGGGGGTGGGGGTGGGGGTGATGGTGATGGTAGTGATGGTGGTGGTGGTGGTATTGGGGAGGGTGTCTGGCAAATACAAAGTAGCAAAGGAAAGTAACAACAGAAAAATTCTCCCATGAGGTCTAAACACACACACACACACACACACACCAATACACACACACACGCACATACACAAACACACACACACACACAGTGTGTTGGCCTGTCACTGTCGGTGTTCACAGCGAAGGCGAGGAGAGTTGCGAGGTGTTGGACTCCAAGCAGAAAGGCTCCGGGTTTGATACCCCGACCAGTCAGCGGTGTACCTGTAGGCATTCCTGAGCAAGATGCCTGCTCCTTCATGACATCTTTGTACCTGAATTCAAGCCCACCTGCTAAGTCTGCTAAATGAGTAAATAGTAGGCTTTCCAAACACCTACGGTATTGCCTATCCTATGTTACTGGTTGTTCTGTTACTGGTTGTTACTGGATCTGTTTCTGTCAACGTTCTGAAGTTGAAGAAGAAAGCTAGCGTGTGCGGATGAAATCTGAAGCATTTCACGTCTATTAGGACTAGAAAAATGGTCACCGAAATCCTGTAAAAAAAACAGTAAGAAAAACAACCCAAACAATCAGAAAGAGTTGAACAGCAACGATGACATCTAATCGCCGATACGGTTCAATCCAATAACGCACACCACGCACATTTTCAAGTTGTCACTTGTTGTAAGGACTGAAACTCTCTGACCAGATGTAAGTGTAATGCCTTTCTGCATTCTGTTGTGAAGAAGAAGGTTCCCAGTGCTGAGCCAGATGGGTGCACAGTGCTGCTATCTGCTTCCTGTTCCAAACACGGAGAAAAAAGTGGAAAACCTTCATGGGTTTCAGCATGTTCTCTCCACCCTCCGCTGTGAAACGTCACCAGATGTCAAGGTGATGGGGGCTGCCAGGTGCCTTCTACAGGCGCTGCTCAGATGGAGGCACCTGGCGACGCCTTGCAGGGGGTTTTATCGCGGCGAAACTCTTCCGTCAGCAACCGCAACAGGAAGTAAACATTTTGATTACTTTTTTATTTTTTTTTCTGCCGACTGTGGGGTTTTGTTTCAATCTAGGAAGCGTTTAACCTTTTCACCTGTGATTTGGTGGAACTGTGATTTTGGAAATTGCCGTTGCGGCAGTTTTGAAACGTAGCCAGATAGTTGATATCCTCTGGGGAGCCATCTCTGTATTTCAGACGTGTTCTCCCCATCCCCTCGTTACGAGCTAATAGAGGTTAGCGTCTGAATTAGAGGAGTCCAAACTCACACTTCACGCATGTAGTGTCCACGCCTTGACACCACCCAAATGTTCCTTCTTTGGGGAGTATTTACAGGTAGAACTGGTTGCTCCATACATCTTTACCAGCAACAGTAAGACGCGACCAACCAGCGGTTATGTGTCTTGTCTGAGGACACCTCCACATTCGAGGTGCCCCCCAGTTGCTAGACCTTCTATGAGCTAATCGGATCAACCCCCTTAGCTACCGTCACTGAGGAAAGCCAATGGGCCTTATTTACCTAGCGGCCATCTTGGTTGTAAACACTAGCTGGGTTGGGGGAATCAAATGGGAGATTTAGCGTTGAGACTCAGCTATCGTTCAGAACCAAGCTGCAACCAAGATGGCCGCTGGGTGAATAAGGTCCATTGTTATTAAGTTGTCATGTAAAAAGGGACCCAGAGGTTCCCATTAGTTGATTTCCTGTTTCTCCTCTTCTCAGAAAGACGGCTGTGAACTTCTAGAAAAAAAAGTAGCCATTTCCTGTAGCTACTGATCTACACTAGATGAACCTGCTTCACTGGTGCACGTGTGTCATTGTTGTAGGGTTGACTGAACCATACAACCTTGTTGGTGACCTTGTGTGTGTGAGCCAGTGTGTGTGTGTGTGTGTGTGTGTGTGTGTGTGTGTGTGAGCCAGTGTGTGTGTTTAATCAGACAGAGAGAGGGATTAAAGACCAAGCACCTGGCAGGTGGAAACAGTCTGTACTCATCTGATGCCCTCCTGTCCTTCAGCATATGCACACACACACACACATCTGAAAACACACACACACACATCTGAAAACACACACACACACATCTGCAAACACACACACACACACACATCTGAAAACACACACACACACATCTGAAAACACACACACACACACATCAGCAAACACACACACACACACACATACATCTGCAAACACACACACACATGCAAACACACACACACACACACACATCTGCAAACACACACACACATCTGCAAACACACACACACACACATCTGCAAACACACACACACACATTTGCAAACACACACAAACATGCAAAACACAAACCGACACACACACACACACACACACACACATCAAATCGTTAATACGCTGTGCAAAATGGTCGACACTGTGCTGCTAATGTCAGCATACAGTGTAATAGTGTTATACATCCTGAAAATGCCGTCTTTTAAACTGCATGTTTGTTTCAGCTTCTGAAGGCTTGGCAGTGCAAGCCCAGTTTCTGTTGGGAGGCAAACCAACCTTGAAGTTTACTGAGGCAATTATTGCTGTGTACTTTGGCTGCATTCCTTTTGATCATTGCTAAACTTGAGGTTAAAGTGACATCACTCGTTTTAAACTCTCCACATCATAACAACGACATTACAAACAAGAGCAGTACCCCCTCACTGGGTTTAATCCTTTTAAAGTTAGGATAAGCTAAAGCAACAATGACTCCATGGAAGAAAATAGCTGAAAATGTGTGACGTGTTTCTTTACTGTGGGAAAAACAGATCAGGGCACTCTATGGACTTTCACCTGTAAAAGCCCGTCACACAAACGTACTAGCTCATTGATAAGGCTGATCAATAGACAAGACATTCCATCTATGGGGGAAGAAATGGTGTTTGATGGAAACAATATATACCAATATTATATAACCCTGATATGTGGTGATCACTGGATAGTAGGAGAGTAGAGAGCAGGTGAAAGAATATGAATATGAATACTCGAAGAGAGGCAAGCGTTAAGACGAGGAACAGTTGAGGTCACACAAAGCAAGATGAAGGATAAAAAAAAAGCAAAAGAGGGACGGAGAAAATGACGAGAAAGCAGGCAGTGTCTCCGTGTGTGTGTGTGTGTGTGTCTGTGTGTGTGTGTCTGTGTGTGTGTGTGTGTCTGTGTGTCTGTCTGTCTTTTTGTGTGCACGTGCGTGTGAAGTGTGTGTGAGAGACAGTGAAGTGATTAGAGGCAGTGAGTGGTTGGGGGGGGTTGTCCTTTTTAGTTTTTTCTGTGGGTCCAGAGCCAGGAGTAAATGGCCCTTTTGGCGCCTGTCATTCTGCAGCAGCGTGGGACAGTCAGCCATGATGACGGGGCCACAGACCTGGGTCACAGCGCACGCCCCAGCTGTCAATCAAACCACACTGCCCACTGGGAAGACAAGAACAAGCCCTCAAGTCCTGGTGTGGGGAGAGAGATATGGAGACTGGGATGAGAGAGAGAGGGCGAGAGAGAGAGACAGGGATGAGAGATGGACAGAAAGAGACACAGAGCGAGGGAGAGCAAAAGAGTGGAAGAGAGAGGGAGAGAGATAGAGGTAGAGAGAGGAGTGAGAGAGAGAGAAATTGAGATGGGGATGAGAGAGAGAGAGACAGAGAGAAGGATGAGAGAGAGACAGAGAGAGGGATGAGAGAGAGATAGAGAGAGAAGGAGAAAGGGAGAGAGAGAGCGATAAGAGACAGCTAACGAGAGAGAGAGAGATAAAACAATGAAAATGAGGGCAGGCAGAGAGCTCCTAAATCCGGCCAGACAGACGTGTAGACCGAGGACATTTGAAATCCTGTCATAAACGCCAGATAGAGACGGAAAGTAAGGACATTAGAGGCTTTATAATAGCTTTAAATGGCCAGCCATAAGCTTCTGGCAGTTACCATAGGTAATGTAATGATGTCTACAACTGCTGTTGGCACACGGAAATAAAGTCTTAATTTACCCAAAATGGCTTTGTAAACGAGATAGCTGAATGCAATAGGTGACTGAGGGGCCTAATGAGGATTGCACCTGATTCAAACAGCCTGACTCATGATTGAGACTAAAGCACACCACGATGAAGAGGAATACGTGGTCAACACACATGATCCACTTTTCCCTGAGCCTTGGAAGGAGTAGAAAAGCATTCCGAGCTGGGAGACGTTTCATCGACCGGTATTTGTGTTTGTTGTGCCAACGGCAGCTGCAAGTCAAGCCGAACACAACACTGAGTTCTCTGTGTGTGAACTCAGTGTTGTGTTCCTCATATCGGAGTAATCCTGAGGGCCAATCTACAACTGTAAACTATCAAGACCCCTGGGGATCCCTGACCAGTGATGAACAAGAGCATTGTGAAACAAAGGAGAGAGGAGAAAAACCCTCCTTCCACCAGCGAGAACGGCTGGCTTAGCGAGCGAGATGGTTCTGATTAGGGCTCCATGGCTCTCCTTCTCCTTCGGTCTGTTCACCGCATCCCTTTGAGCTCCGATCTGAACCCAGAACAATCCACTTCCGTAGTTTGTATGTTTGTTTACTCTGACCTCATGTCGTCCCCTCCTCCGCGAGGACACGTTACGAGAAGACACGGCTGAACTTCGGAGAAGGATATTTCGGGGGGATCTGGGGTCCTCGGGGTCCAGCTGTGGCCCCTGAGGTGGACCAGCAGCCCTGACCTGCAGCTCCAGTGTCCCCACCGCTCCGAGCAGATGTGGGTCAGCCGACATCTGTTCCTCTACCACCGCCACCCGGGCTCAACTCAACTCAGAACGACCCTCTGCCATATTCATCCTAATAACCACTCCCATAATCACCAGGGATTAGTCTAATATTAGTGAGCACACACACACACACACACACACACACATAGACACACATAAACACACACACACAAACACACACACACACACACACATAAACACACACACACACACACACACATAAACACACACACACACACACACACGCGTACCCAAGGCCTGGCTGCACCGCTGATTGAGGTACAGTCGTCCATATGTTTTTATTGGGTGGCGGGGGGAGGGGGGGGGGGGGGGGGGGGGGGGGGGGATTTGTATGTGTTTAGCCTGGTAAAAGCCAGCTTAAAAGGCTAAAGCTCCATAAATAACAGGGGAGAACAGCCCCTCGGTGGAGGAGGAGTGGAGGAGTGCGTAGGGGTTGCAGGGCTGGTCTGGGCCGGTCACACAGTGGCGGTGGTGGCCCCAAAACAAGGAAGGAATGAGGGGAAAGTGGGGGCCTCAGGAGACGGCCCGACAGAAGAAGCTGAAGCGTCTATAGGCGTGGTTGGGACACGCCTGCTGGTGGAGAACTGAGGGCCCGTTCTGACATCCTAAAGGAGGGGTCACACCGATCTCGGTGGCGTTGTGGACAAGGAGCAGCACTTCAAGGAGCCTCGTCAGGACGGGATCACCGCAGGGTGGTAGAATAAGCTGCAGAGCGGGGGAAAGAGGACGAAGGCACACTCCTGATGTGCGTGGTTAGACATCTCTATTTGTGTCTCCATGACGTCTCCATTGTGTCAAACGTGATGAACATGAGACGCTGTTTTCAAAATGATACATCATATATTCTGTATATGTATTAGCACTGTGCATGGATAACATGTGTTTGAGTTGATGCCTCGTTGTGAAAACACACAAACACACACACAAACACTCACACGCACACACACACGCACAAACACTAGCTGTTTTATTTCTAAGAGAGCTATTTGTGGAAGTCATGGCCTGCTGGTGTTTACGGTTCTCACTGCTGACACAGATACACACACACACACACACTGGGCCCCTCCTGCTGACACACACACAGACACACACACACACACACTGGGCCCCTCCTGCTGACACACACACAGACACACACACACACACACACACACACACACACACACTGGGCCCCTCCTGCTGACACACACACACACAGACACACACACACACACACACACACACAGACACACACACACTGGGCTTCTGCTGCTGACGTTCAAATCACTCTTTGCAGCAGCTGCATCTGTTGTCACCATGGAGACCCCCACCCTGCTCTCACTCTCACACACACACACACACACACACACACACACACACACACACACACACACACACACACACACACACACACACTCTTAAATGGAGGGAGAGGCAGGGTGCTCAACCCTCGGTCTTAGGGTCTCCAGTTGGGCTCTGATGGAAATAAGGGGATGAGAGCACCGGGCCCCACACACACACACACACACACACACACACACACACACACACACACACACACACACACGCTCAGGCCCATATGGCCGCCGAGTGTCAGAGCACACGTTTACACACGTGTGTGAATACACACAGGCCAGTTGGTGGTGGCAGCGAGGCAGCACACGCAAAAGGTCCATAAGCAGCTAGCTGATCAGCGTCGCAGCAGGTCAGCATGACGGGTGGGGCTTTGACTTAACCAGCTAGCGCTGCTAACGCTAGCAGCGCTAACGCTAGCAGCGCTAACGCTAGCAGCGCTAACGCTAGCAGCCACAGGGCATGACACGGTCCACAAGCGTGATCTAGCAGGAGACGATACATCTGTGGGATGAGAGTCTGTGTGTGTATGTGTGTGGTGGGGGGGGGGGTCTATTATTCAACATGTGAGATCCTAATCTAAGCAGGCCTGCTGCTCTACCTGAGCACATCTTGGCCCTTGGCACACACACACACACACACACACACACACACACACGGCTACTCACCCAGGTGGCCTTAATGGGTTTAAGATCAGCCTGAGCTCCTGCTGGGCAGAGGAGCAGCCCGTCCCCTGCTCCCCATGTGACCCATGAGGAGACACAGGTCACAGGTCCCCCCCCCCCCCCGGTTTTCTGGTAATCGTGGGCGTTGTTTGACTCGCAGCTGAAAGGTTCGGAGTTCATTCTTGAGCGTATAGCACACTAGCTAAAGCTCTCCCTGCTATACTTCATGATCAGACACGGCTCGGCGCTACATGTTGTCAGACCCGTGGAAGGAGGGGACCAGAGACCCACAAAGAAAACACCGATTTCACAGATAGGCTGAGAGAAACGGTATGGTAAACATGGTAAAACATGGTAAAACATGGTAAACATCGTTGTCACTGCTGCTCGTCACAACCAGTAGTTTGTTTTCCTCTCCAGTATGTCTGCCCATTTCTTTTGTCACGTTACATGTTTAGTGACAGCTCCGATACTTTGATGTTTCTCTCTCTCTCTCGCCGTTCCACAACTGAAAAACAGGAGCGTGATAAAACTAATTAACGACATTTCATTTGATAGTGGCACAATCTGTAAGTTGGGCAGAAAACAAATCATAGAACAGTACTAACAAGAGTTCCTCTGTGGGGCGTTGGGTTCTGGAATCACGGACCGAACAAAACAATTGGTTCCAGATTGAGGCAGGCTTCTGTTCTCCCCAGAGGCATGGTTTAAATATACCAGAGCAACAGAAATAACAGTGGAGGGGGTGGGAACGAAAGAGGAATGCTGTAGAACAGGGATGTTGTTGTGGGAACTGGGAACCGTCCATATGGATGGCTGGAAGTATGGATGAATGCATGAATGGATGAATGGATGGATGGATGGATGAGTGGATGGATGGATGGATGGATGAGTAGATGGGTGGATGGATGGATGGATGGATGGATGGATGGATGGATGGATGGATGAGTAGATGGATGAGTGGATGGGTGGATGGATGGATGGATGGATGAGTAGATGGGTGGATGGATGGATGGATGGATGGATGGATGAATGGTTCTTAAAAGGAGTAGTACATCAAATATATAAATCAAATAAAAGATCTGAAATGAAGGGAGCAGATAAAAAAGCATGTGTTGTTGCATATCTGTATTAAATCAATAAAACCAAACATATTTGTATTCACTAGAACTCATATCAGTATTCTCTAAGCCCTCGTTTCATGCCAGTGCAGAGGAAGTGATCTATTCCCTAAGAAAGGATGGATAGGACCGGCTGAGATACCCTGTTAGGAATAACAACTCTTATCTTCAAAGAACACTGCATTTAGGATTTGGATTTGGGTGAATGTTTGAGTGTTAACTAGTGTGTGTGTGACCAGAACAGGAACATGACATAATGACATAGCATGACATTCTTCAATTCATTTAGATGTTCCCCTACTCGTCTCTTTGCCCCCCCCCCCCCCCCCCCCCCCTCTGTCTGTCTCTGTCTCTCTCTCATACACACATACACACACACACACACACACACACACACACACACAATACATACACCTAAGCACACCATGCACAACGCATACACCTTAGCACATACACACACTCATAAACAAATGCATGAATGAAGGTAAACAAACAAACACACACACATACAC
>JACYXH010000315.1:935000-990000 GCA_026745465.1 Lota lota | reverse complement strand
TGGGCTGGGCCACAATACTAATCACAAAGCTAATGCTAGTCATTAGTAGCCCAAACCCAGAGTCTCCCTACCTTAACACTCGCTTCGTCTCCTACTTCGGCTCCAGACGACGCAGTCGTCAGTGAAGCCTCACACTCACCACCCAAGCAGGTGTGGGCATTGACGTTTCTGCTGAACAGCCGAACAGGCTGCATCTGTCATGTGGCAACGCAGAAATAGCTCCAATCAATGTCCCTCACGTACACACACACACACACACACACCACTGGGGTCCCAGCAGACTAGCATCCGTGGAACAATCATTGTAAACCAAACCTCGGCCGAGCGTGCAGGAAAGGGACGATCGATGGGCTCAAACAAAAAGCCTTTGCCTCCAGCCCAGAGCGGCCGCTGGGGAAGAAGAAGCTGGAGAAACCAGAGAAAGGGCCAACGGGACTTCATCGGTTGGATTGCAGGGGGCCATTTTGTGTCCCTTGTTGTCAATGACACCTCTTTACATACACAGTTCCAACTTGAGACCCAACATGGAGATCTCTCCTCCTCTGTTTTGGCCATTTGGTTGAGAGAAGGTGAGAAGGCAGACGGGAGGACAGATAGCAGGACAGGCTGGACCGGTGGACTTTAATGGGGACGTGTGTTGACAGACAGATAGACAGACAGAAAGACAGGAGGCGTGGGTGTGGGCGTGTGCGTGTGTTTGCACGTGTGTGCGTGTGTGTGAGAGGAGGGGGGTGGGTGAATGTCAGAGCAGGTTGTTAGACCAGGTTGTGTGTTCCTGCAGAACCAGAGATGAGAGAGAGAACAGGAAACTGCTCTCCTGGAGACAGATGGACTGCCATGCTGTGGACACACACACACACAGAGACACACACACACACTGGCACGCGCACACATACACACACACACACAGGCACGCGCAGCCATGTGCCAGTGTTAAGACACGCAACACATTTAAATAGTTGCTTTAACTTAGATGGACTCAAGACACGCAACAAAAGTACACACAGCAACATTTCTACCTTGAAAAAAGATTACCTTTCCAATGAAGTTTACCAAGACATTTCTTATCTTCATCTAACTCGTGGCTAACAACTTACCTTTATGGTGATGAGGATGATGAGGATGAGGATGATGAGGAGGATGAGGATGAGGATGGCGATAATGAAGAAGCGCAACACCAACAGCTTGTTTTACAACTCTCTGCGCAGATTAAAAGACACAACACAGGTAAATGTAAATGAAACATCTGAAGGAACAGTCTGCAGCACACAGAGAGAGCCAATCAGCCTCAGGTACGTGAGGGTAGTCAGCCAATCAGCCTCAGGGACCTGGCTGATAACCTTCTCACACCGCCTCTCGAGAGCACGGGCGGATCCATAGCACGCCAGGTAGTCACACAGGATGCACACACACACACACAAAGTGCTTCAACACCTGCTTCAACCTCTCTTCACTTCTCTTCCTCTCATGGTTGCAGGCCCACACAAGACAGGATGGAATGAAGAGGGAGCGATGAGGAGGATGAGGAGGAGGAGGAGGAGGAGGAGGAGGAGGAGGATGAGGAGGAGCTCACAGACAGCAGCTCCAGCAGCGCTGCCACACCACAACAATGCCCGTGTGTGTGTGTCTGTGTGTGTGTGTGTGTGTGTGTGTGTGTGTGTGTGTGTGTGTGTGTGTGTGTGTGTGTGTTTGTGTGTGTGTGTGTGTGTGTGTGCATGTGCGTGTGTATGTGAGTTAGTGTGTGCATGTGTGTGTGTGTGTGTGTGTGTGTGTGTGCGTGTGTATGTTGTGTGTGTGTGCATGTGCGTGTGCATGTGTGTGCGCGCGTGCGCATGTGTGTGTGCGCGCGTGTGACTATGTGTGTGCGTGTGCGCTGCCAGCGCGTGTGGTAGGTGCATTTCGCGGGATTGCCAATGTGTCTCTCCACGCAGCGAGAGCCTATAGGAACACAGACATCTGTGGAGTGAGAGGACGCCAGCTTGCACGGCCGTCTCTGGAGAGAGGTGGAGATGGGGGTGGGGGTGGGTGGAGGGGGTAGCGGGGGAGAAAGAAGAGAGGAGGCTCCGGGTGTAAGGAGAGGAATGGGCGTGTGGAGAAAGAGAGAGGAAGGGAGAAGAAAAGATAGGAAGAAAGAGAGAAGGGGATGAGAGAAGAAAAGATAGGAAGAAAGAGAGAAGGGGAGAGAGTGGGGAAGATAGGGATGTATAGAGGAAGAGAGGAAGAGAGAGGCGAGATAGATGTAGAGAGAGCGAGGAAGAGAGATAGATGTAGAGAGAGCGAGGAAGAGAGAGAGAGGAAGAGAGGAGAGAGGAAGAGAGGAGAGGGGCGATAGGGAGAGAGAGCGAGGAAGAGAGACAGAGTTTCTCTGCAGGAGTTCCAAGCTGTGTCTGTCAGTCGATAATGAGAGGAGAAGTTGTGTCTGTAAGTTGAGATGGAGGCGCTGGGATGTCACATGCTAGCGTGGCTGACAGTTCACTTTGGCAATCTGTCCCGTCAGACACCGCGTCTATCTTCTATCTTATCTTCTGATTGGCTTTATTTTGATCCAGCCGGGGGGCCGGTGGGCCGGGGAGCCGGGGAGCCGGGGGGCCGGGGGGCCGGGGGGCCGGTGGGCCGGGGTGCACCTGCTCCCCTGCTCTGGACCAAAGGTCAGCCAAACGCCACTCCAGTGTGCGCAAAGCAGTGGAGAAGGACTTTCTATCTGTGTGTGTGTGTGTGTGTGTGTGTGTGTCTCTGTGCGTGCGTCTGTCTGTGTGTGTGTGCGTCTGTCTGTGTGTGTGTGCGTCTGTCTGTCTGAATGTCTGAATGTCTGTCTGCGCGTGCGTGTGTGTGAGTGTGTGCGTAAGTGTGTGCGTCTGTGTGTGTAAGTGTGTGTGTGTGTGTGTGTCTGTGCGTGCGTGTGCGTGCGTGCGTGTTTGTAACAAGGAGTGCTTCATTTGAATTCATTGCATGAATGGATAAATGTCTATTTAGCTCTGTCCCCCGTAATTGCCAGTATTTGGTTCCTAATAATCTATTTATTGCAGCTCATCATTTTCTACGCCATTTTGTCGTTCCCCTGACGTTCAGCGTTGAAAACTTCTTTCCCTTTTCTTCTATTTTTTTCAGTAGCATGGTTTGGCGCGCGCGTCTCTGTTAGTTGCCAAAGAACATTTCCAGCAATCGGAGCAGGTATACAGGGGAGAACATGTGCAGCCGGGCCGCTGCCAACACAGACAGAAGGTCTGCAACCATGTTTCACTACAGAGATTATGCAGATACCGCGGTCAGAACCGACACCAGAGAGAGAGAGGGAGAGAGGGAGAGAGAGAGAGAGAGAGAGAGAGAGAGAGAGAGAGAGAGAGAGAGAGAGAGAGAGAGAGAGAGAGAGAGAGAGCGTGAGAGAGAAAGATTGAGAGAGAGAGGGAGGGAGGGACAGAGAGAGACAGGGGGAGAGAGAGGGAGAGGGAGGGAGGGACAGAGAGAGACAGGGGGAGAGAGAGGGAGAGGGAGGGAGAGAGAGAGAGAGAGAGAGAGAGAGAGAGAGAGAGAGAGAGAGAGAGAGAGAGAGAGAGAGAGAGAGAGAGAGAGAGAGAGAGAGAGAGAGAGAGAGAGAGAGAGCGTGAGAGAGAAAGATTGAGAGAGAGAGGGAGGGAGGGACAGAGAGAGACAGGGGGAGAGAGAAAGACAGCAATTGAGTGTGGTGTAGGGAGAAGACAGAAAGACAGATCTGTCTTGCGCACAAAGGGACATGAACACAAGACAGAGAATTGGTGCGATGTGAAGAGGAGGGCAGCAGAAGGGAGGAAGAAATAAGAGAGGCAGATCTTAGGAGGGGTGAGGCAAAGGGAGATGGAAAGAGACGGACGGAAAGAAAGCAGGAAGAGGAGGGAGGAGGGAGGCAGGGAGGCAGGGAGGGAGGGAGGGGTGCAGGCTACAGCTGGCAGAGGGATTCCCAGAGCCAACTGCCAGTGTAGTGGAGCTCCTTAACAACTTCACAGGCCTCTCAGAAAAGTGTCCACATGGCCTGGCCAGCATAGCAGCACACGCACACACAAATCAAATACACACACCACACACACAAACATACAGATTGGCACACACACACACACACACATTGCACGGATACACATGAAAACTAACGCAGATCAAATACACACACACACACACACACACACACACACACACAGAGACAAGCTCAAACAAGGCTCAGACCGCCAGCTGCTGACAGGGACAAGAGTGTCCAAAATGATAAATCTGTGTGTGTGTGTGTGTGTGTGTGTGTGTGTGTGTGTGTGTGTGTGTGTGTGTGTGTGTGTGTGTGTGTGTGTGTGTGTGTGTGTGTGTGTGTGTGTATTCAAAAAGAGAGAGCGAGAGAGAAAGTGAAAGCTTCACCAAATGCCATCAGCCATGTGCAGCTCCAGAGTTGCCTGGCTCTCCATACCGCCTGCATACCATAACCAGCATTTTCATAGCCTGATGTAAAATTTCATCGTCATATAAAAACAATTATTTCACTCTTCAACAACGCATAATTATGTCCTCAGACAAGACAGCCAGCTGTTACCCAACGAGAATAATGCACAGGGAGGCTACAGTGGTGGATATATATAGATTTAATTTGATCATAATAGCTTTATTGTTTACTGCAGATGCTTTTATTGATATAAATATCAATATTATATCAAACTAAATCGCTTTTAACATTAAAAATGGCAATTACCAGTAAAACACTTTTGAATCCTTGGCCACTAATGCCGTGATCAGACTTCACGAATTCAGATTCCGACGCGATTTATCGTCCAATCGACTAGCGCCATTGAAGAAAAAGCACGCTGGAGCTGTTAATTACTGTTCATTACTACCTTCACTGTCCTTCCACTAAGTACCGCCATCTCAGCTATCTTCCATTTTTGTAGTCACCGATTGGCTCTTGCCAGCTCAGAATTGTGACGAATATATATCTGGAGTGATGTCAAAGTTGCATGAATTCGAGTTGACTGTAAAAGCGTAGACCTGTATCTGATTTAGGACCACATAGGACAGTGACCCAAACCAGAACTGAGAAGAACACATTCCATGGGATTGGTTCTGTCGATTTGAAATCGGATTGGGGCCACCTTCGCGTGCAGTGTGGACCAGGCCTTAGGTTACAGATATCTTTGACGTACCAGAACCATCGGAATCCAAACGCCAACGGCCTTCTTCCTTTCTAAACCTAAATACATGTTTCAGTGGTCTAATGAGTTAAAAGCGTTGACCTCTTAGCTGGCTATATTCCTTAAGGCAACACCTAGCAACCATCGCTCTGCTGGACGCCATCTTGTTTTGATAGCTTTCAGCACCAGACCCACCGGGCCGCTTCTACAGGCGGGCCGACTTTGGCAGGACACGCACAACTTGTCTTCATCCACTGCAAGCCGTAACACTTTTACAGAGGAACGCAGAAGCAGTAGATTGCCAAAGAGGACATTGAACCCGCGGGCTGATTCTGCGTGGTGACGTTAGCGTAATGGCTACGCCCACTAGCATATATCTGTATGGAAGTATTTTAATAAACTAACTAGTAGGGCACCAAATGGGACACGAATATATACTATTTTCTAAAGCACTATACAATATCCTGAGGCAGCGTTCACATAGGGGAATAATACATTGATAATATCCACAGCTCAACATGGAAAATTCCTAGAAATGTTATACAATCTATTTTCACATTCTTGTATTGTACTTCAATCTAAATATCTGCAAATAAGTATTGCAAAGATATCACGAGTGAAATGTTTTTCTCCAGCCTAGCTGGTGGAGTTGTCTGGTTTAATAAAAAGCTGTGAACCATGTTTCTGCTCGTTGTGTTTTCGGCGTTACAGAGCTTTTGTTCCAACTGGTAAAAACAGGAGCGTCGTACGCACCTTCCCGTGAGGGGAGGAAGAGGTTAAACTGCGTAGACACATTTGCTGTCTGCTGCGAGACATCCTGATAACAGTGTGTGCGCCAGTCGATGGTCTAATGTCCCCAACAAGTTAAGCCTGGTGAATTTAGGAATCGCCATGGCGATCCTTTCAGTGTCGGCGCTTTGGTATGTAAGAGACTGGTCCTGCTTTTTTTGTGCCTCATTCATGTGCCAGATTTCCATTATCCCCACTTTTCAGATCAAACTGTTGAGGGGCGGGAAAGCAATGAGAAAAGGCCGATGGGTAGAGAGGCTGGGGAGGAGAAAGAGAGGCAGGTGGGGGTGCAAAGGGATAAGATTCCATCACACACACACACACACACACACAGACTGTGTGTGTGGTAGGATGCTATCATCTCTTATATTCTGTCTCTCTGTCTCTCTGTCTCTCTCTCTCTCAGCCATATCCTCCATGGGAGGAAAGGCGGTTTCTTCGACAAAAGGCCTTGACCGCGATCACAGCGCACTTTCTCTCCCCCCCCCCTCCCCCCCCCCCCCTTCCCAGAACTATGTGAGCCCACCGCTAACGCTAATGGCAGAGTATTAGCATTTCAAGGAGCCTCCATTAAACGGGGCAAGACAAGCTGCTCTCTGCGGGGGGAAATCCATTTTGTCCCGCGCCTCCAACATCTGCTGCAGTCGTCCCCAGCCAGAAGGACACGCAGATAAAGCAAGCCCTCTGATTTACTGCAGCGACAGACAGAGGCAGACAGACAGACAGACAGACACAGGCCAGAGCCAGAGACGGATCAAGAGACACACACACACACACACACACACACATAGAAGCAGACAGATAAACAGACACACAGCCAAACAGAGCAGATAGATGGACAGTGAAACGTTTCTTTGAATGTCGTCCTATTTTGTTTCGGTTTTATCCTTTTTTCCGTTTTGTTATTTTTTCATTATTTTCTCCTATTTGTTTCGTATCATTACTATTATAAAAAAACGATTAACTTGTCTTTGTACTCATAACGGCGAGGAGAAGTGCAGCATCTGTGCCGAGCATGGCCGTCACTGTGTACAGCGTGGAAGAATGTGCACGTCGGGAACACTATGGTCACGTACATGACAGCAGGAGACAGAGGTGAGGTTTACGTGTTACATGTCCGTAACGACACCGATAGAAGCAGACCAGCCTCGCTGACATGGTGACTGGGTCAAGGCCAAAAACACACCGGAATCAGATACGTGAGAGAGGGAGAGGGAGCGAGAATGAAAGAGAGAGGGAGCTAGAGAGAGAGAGAGTCAGATGAACAAGAGCAAGACAGGGGGAGGCCTTGATCCCCTCCCCATCTGTCCTGCTCCTCACATCCTCTCTCCCTCTCCCTCCCTCTCCCTCTCTCTCCCTCCCTCTCCCTCTCTCTCCCTCTCTCTCCCTCTCTCTCCCTCTCTCAGATGTTGAGCAGCTAAGCTCCATGCTGTTCTGGGGCCTGTATGGATTTTATCATATTTTCGTCTTTCGATTGCACTGAACACAACATATATAATTGGACATGTTGCATGTAGTATGTTACATATTACATGTTACATGTTACGACATATAACACAACATGTTAGATGTTATGGTGTATGATACAAGTTAAATATTACATCTTCAATTGTGTATATATAACTTAATACTTGTTGTTACCCTACAGGCATCGAGTAGCCAGAGGGCAAAGGTCAATATGAAATGTATTTTATTTATCACATTACCATCACCATCATCATTCATATCATCATTTCCCTTCAGGATTAAGAAAGCGTCGTGTTATCCTAAGAGCTGTTTGAGTCAAAGCTCACACACTTGCTTATGGAGTACATCCTTGCCAGCTCACCCAAAGTATTCCTCTGGCCTTTTTCTTGGTCAAATCTGCTCTTACTGTACTAATACACTCTTCTTTTGATTTCATTTCTCACATCCTTGTACTGTATTCAGCTCTCGGTGTCTAGAGCGTGGTCCATTTGAAGCCATTCATACGGACCACGCCTCGCTTATCATGCTGTGAACAATCATACATGTACAGAACTACTCCTGTTTACATTCTGCCCACCAATCACATCGCTGGCTGCGTAATGGCGCCCTCTCAACGAGCTACATGAGCTGTTCCCCACCAATCACATGATGCTGGGATACAGTGAGGCAGCGCCAGCAGACACAATCCTACGGCCTGAAGGTGGCTCATCCCGGACCACCACGTATTCTCAGAGATAACCACCTACCGCCACCACCCCCACCTACCGCCACCACCCCCACCTACCGCCACCACCACCACCCCCAAATACCACCACCACCACCCCCACCACCACCCCCACCACCCCCAAAGCCACCGTCACCACCACCCCCACCACCGCCACCACCACCCCCACCACCCCCACCACCACCCCCAAATACCACCCCCACCGCCATCGCCACCACCACCCCCACCACCACCCCCAAATACCACCCCCAAATACCACCACCGCCACCACCACCACCACCACCACCACCCCCAAATACCACCACCACCCCCACCGCCACCATCACCCCCACCACCACCCCCACCCCCACCATCACCCCCACCACCACCCCCACCGCCACCATCACCCCCACCACCACCCCCAAATACCACCACCACTGTGTGGGTGCATGTTTTTGTGTGTGTGTGTGTGTGTGTGTGTGTGTGTGTGTGTGTGTGTGTGTGTGTGTGTGTGTGTGTGTGTGTCTTGGTTCCTTGACTCTTAACAGATGAAAAGTGGATGAAAGTGACAGAGTAGTTAGAGGTTTAAAGTTTGAATTCATGCCACCTCACTCACCCCCCCCCCCCCCCCCCCCACACACACACACACACACACAGTCTCAATAAATGCGTGAAACACGTGAACGGTGAGAATGAGGATGTGAACCAGAGGATGTGAACCAGAGGATGGGGATTGGATCCACACACACACACACACACACACACACACACATGTGACTGAGAAGGTGGGGTGTGTGCACAGCCTGTAGTCATTATTGCTATTCTGGAACGCAACATGGACAGAAATACAACGACAATATTAACAAAGTACAAACTATAACTATAATAAATCCTGTCCTATCCTTATTTCTAAAAATAATATGTGCCTGTTTCTCTGTCTGGCCAGTGACAGTAATTCTGTACAGTACAGAGTCATGTTAAATGTATCCTGTGAAGCCCAGATGTCAGCCTCCCTCTCGCTCTCTCCCCTCTCTCGCTCTCTCTCCCCCTCTCTCTCTCTGAGTAACATCACCTCTAATAGTTATCCTATGTGGTAAGTCCCAGACTGGGCACCTCAGAGTCTGATGTAGACCAAGCATACACTGGCTTTAACATGTGTTTACAAGAACTGGTGCCAAAGAGTGAGTCTGTCTATGTGTGTGTGTGTGTGTGTGTGTGTGTGTGTGTGTGTGTGTGTGTGTGTGTGTGTGTGTGTGTGTGTGTGTGTGTGTGTGTGTGTGTGTGTTAGCTCTCACAGTGTACTGCAGTCAGCAATGCTTTAAAAGGAAGGCTTGTGGTGCTCTTTCCACCACCGGATCACATGCACTGTGTGTACACACACACACACACACACACACACACACACACACACAGCCAGATGGACTGCAGTGCCCAGGCTTAGTTTAATGACAAAAGGACCCTCAATCTGGACGGGGATTTATCACTCACTTTAAACTCCATCTGCGAGAAGTTTGGACCGAAAACACAACTGCTTCATCTCTGAGGGTCTCACTCTCTCTCTGTGTTCGCCCTCCGCTCATTTACAAACACTCCCTGCCTTGCACTCCTGCACAGGAAGTGACACGCTGAAACACCCATGCACCCATCACAAGAAGAGCAGCAACATGCACCCATCACAAGAAGAGCAGCAACATGCACCCATCACGAGAAGAGCAGCAACATGCACCCATCACAAGAAGAGCAGCAACATGCACCCATCACGAGAAGAGCAGCAACATGCACCCATCACAAGAAGAGCAGCAACATGCACCCATCACAAGAAGAGCAGCAACATGCACCCATCACGAGAAGAGCAGCAACATGCACCCATCACAAGAAGAGCAGCAACATGCACCCATCACAAGAAGAGCAGCAACATGCACCCATCACAAGAAGAGCAGCAACATGCACCCATCACAAGAAGAGCAGCAGCATGCACCCATCACAAGAAGAGCAGCAACATGCACCCATCACGAGAAGAGCAGCAACATGCACCCATCACAAGAAGAGCAGCAGCATGCACCCATCACAAGAAGAGCAGCAACATGCACCCATCACAAGAAGAGCAGCAACATGCACCCATCACGAGAAGAGCAGCAACATGCACCCATCACAAGAAGAGCAGCAACATGCACCCATCACAAGAAGAGCAGCAACATGCACCCATCACAAGAAGAGCTGCAACATGCACCCATCACAAGAAGAGCAGCAACATGCACCCATCACAAGAAGAGCAGCAGCATGCACCCATCACAAGAAGAGCAGCAGCATGCAGGAGGAGCGAGAGACGGAGCCCCACCCCCACCGGACCCCTGCGGCCGTATCGCTGCATGTGACCAACCGGACCTCCCTGGGGCGGGCGCCTCACTTCCTGGGACTGGCAGTGGTGACCAACGGGGGAGAAGAGAGGGCGGGGGGGTGAGGTTGGAGGGAGGGAGGGAGGGAGGGAGGGTGCTGTAAGGCAGATAGACAAGCAGAGTGACAGTGCGGAGATAGACTTGCTACCTATTTATAGCGCGGGCCATCTGCAAGGCTCCCACTTGTCTTTGGTCATCCTGTTCACAAAGGCTTGGAGGCAGATTCCAGCAGCCGGTCCATTCACTATTCATTCCAGAGCCGGCAGCACCATATGGATCCGGCCCCACTGCTGGGGCCTGGCCGGCCTGGTTCTCCCTCTCTATCTCTCCCCCTCTTCAGATTGACATGGTAATGAAGCCTGGGTGGCTTGCAGAATCTCTCTCTCTCTCTCTCTCTCTCTCTCTCTCTCTCTCTCTCTCTCTCTCTCCTCTCTCTCTCTCTCTCTCTCTCTCTCTCTCTCTCTCTCTCTCTCTCTCTCTCTCTCTCTCTCTCTCTCTCTCTCTCTCTCTCTCTCTCTCTCTCTCTCTGATTTGAAAGACATTGGAAACAAGCATGACCGGACATCCCCCCCTCCCCTCCCTTCCCCCCTCCTTCCCTCTTGTTCCCTATATCCCCCCCCCCCCCCCCCCCCCCCCCCCACACACACACCCTCTCCCTTCATTTTAACCTCCTCCTCCTCCTCCTCCTCCGGTTCTCTCCTCACAGGCTGTCCAGACATTCCCAGCTCTCTCTCCCCCCAGCCTCCCCCTTTTTCTTTTCTCTTTTTTTCCTCACCCACTCACAGACGTCCAAATCATCTCATTTGTACTCTGACACCCGTGAGGCTGATTTGACCTGGAGTGAATCGCTTTATTTATTTAATTATCCCTGACTTTACATACATTAGCAGCTCCTCCAAAGGAACCCAAAGCTTGGGCTCGTCATCACACACACACACACTCTCACACACACACACACACACACACACACACACAAACGCGCACGCACACACATACACACTCTCACACACACACACCACAAACACACACGCGCACACACACACACACACACACACACACACACACACACACACACACACACAGAAAATCCCCCGCGCTCGCTCATTATGTTGAAATTGGGATTCTGGGTTTGTCTCGTCTGTTGTCCGTGGCACATGCCCACGCAAGGATCACATCCCTATTCTGAGCTCACATCCCCTTTCCACTGAATTCAAAGAAGTCTTGTGATCAACCTAGTGAAATAGGAATGGGACTGGGACTGGGACCCCCCCTGGGACTCAGATTCCACGATTCAAACTCAAATCCACAAACCCTTTGACAGCCACACCGCCTGCCTGCCGCTGACCAGACCCAGACTCCTGAACCCTCCTCCCCTGTGAGCTCCATCATCCAGGACGGAGGGCTGGATGCAGAAAGCAACCCTGTCCAGAAGTACTGGAACCGCTAACACCCCTGGAAGACAGATAGCATCATAGCCGCTGCCGCCTCGGCCCCCGGTACACAGCGGTCACCTTGGGATGCACGGGGGCGCCGGGGCCCCGGGCCAGCCTAGTTAACCGTGCTGCGCGGAGCCTAACCTAATTAGGTGCCGTCCCAATGTCAACACCGCTGTGTTCACAGGCTGAGAAAAGACGTGCTCTGTGGTTCTCTTTCCACGCTGTGAGCTGACATAGCCAAGCGATTCACACAGCCCCGCAGCGTCGCACAGAGGTACAGCCCCTCACAGCGGTGTCGAGCGTCACATTGGGAGAGTCTGATAGCATCGAGAGTGTTGAGTCCCCGCAGCGAGGAGCCTGTGATCTGCGGCGTGTGGCAAACACAAGAAAGGACGTAAAGTCAACAAGGCGGTTGCTGGGCCGGGCGGAGCGCTGGAATCTGCGAGCCTGAGTATTAACCGTGCTGCGGCGTCAGCGTAACCGATAATTAAGGCAGGACCGGCATTGGATCAGGATTCACAGCTGTGTTGAGTCGAAGGGCAGAGTAGCGTGTCGTCTGTCGTGGTTCTCTTTCAACGCGTGGTAGCGTTAGGGTGGCGGGAGCACGGCCCGGACGTGTGGAGGTACCCCGGAGGCACAACGCACGGCGAAGGCAGGGGGAGAGAGGGTAGCAGGGGTCGAGAGAGAGAGAGAGCAACATCTGCATCGAGAGAGAGAGAGAGAGAGAGAGAGAGAGAGAGAGAGAGAGAGAGAGAGAGAGAGAGAGAGAGAGAGAGAGAGAGAGAGAGAGAGACAGAGAGGGAGAGAGAGAGAGAGAGAAAGAGAAAGAGAGACAGAGAAAGAGAAAGAGAAAGAGAAAGAGAGACAGAGAAAGAGAAAGAGAAAGAGAAAGAGAAAGAGAAAGAGTGTGTGCACGTGTGTTTACATGTGTGTGTGCACGTGTGTGTGTGCACGTGTGTGTGTGTGTGCCTTTTAACACCTACGCTCTCTGAATGCATACAGTTCCTGTTTTAATATTCTTATAAATGCCACCAGCCCTGTGTAAAACTAGTAATTTACTCGCATCTACCAAGCTCTGTTTATGAATCCTCTCATTTAGAAATAACATTCCTGGCTATTTGTCAGGTTTTACAATATACAGAGAAAAGCAGGGATGCCACAGCTATAGACTCAGCAAAGGAATTGGATTAATTCGTCCTACATATGGGCTGCTGTGTAGGCTACGCCACGGTCACGGTTGATTTCATGCTATGGTGATTCCCTGAAGTCAATCCTACGTGCTCCCTGTGTTAACCTTATTTCATACCAAACACTCGTGTCGTGTCTCACTGTGTGTTTGCAGTTTACATCGCCTGGTTACAGCACACAGGGATTCAGCGATCCCAATTAGAGCTGATCAAATATGGATCCTAAGCAGGGAAGCCACGCTCGCACACTCACGCGTGCAGAGAACTGCCTTTAATGGCTTGTCAAGCCATCCACTAATTCCATTTATACAGATAAAACACTCTCACAAATAGATTACCTGCTACATACGATCCCTTTTCTCTGGGAAGCGGTGGCACGGCGCCACATCCTCCCACTGCTTCTTAGTCTATTAAAATACAGATGAGAGCATTTTACAGTGCGGGCCAACAGCCTCCCAGCTAATCCACCAACAAACACAAACATCACATGAATTATCTGTAATGGAGAGGACCGTGTTTGGCACCGGCGACGGAGAAATGAAACAAAACGCCGGTTTATTTTTGGTAAATATTTGGATTTCGTTTTGATTCCGTTTTTCATGTACGCAATTAGCTCGCGAACACTGCGTCTGAATGGAGAGACGGAAACAAAAAAAAACACGTGGATTTTCTTCAAGAGGATGCACGGTGTCTTAGGTGTGCTTCCAGCAGTGGGATTCCTTTTCCCTAACGAGGAACACTGGAGG
The DNA here is from genome assembly GCA_026745465.1 of Lota lota. NCBI lineage: Eukaryota > Metazoa > Chordata > Actinopteri > Gadiformes > Lotidae > Lota > Lota lota. The sequence continues at coordinate 976,138 of JACYXH010000315.1, read as the reverse complement.
GAGCTTCAACACCGGAAAAGTTAATCTCCCCTCCTCTTTGAAGAATCTGACAACTCTCTCCGCGCGCGGTGATACAGCCTCGCATGAATGACTGATTTTCCAATCCGTCCGTCCGTCCTACATCCGTCCGTCCGTCCACGGTCAGAAGCACACTTGACAGTTTCAGTGGCTCCGGAGCCAAGCAAACAATAGCGCTCAGACAGGCGCATCGTGTGCTGCGCGGGACTCGTCTGGGTGAGGCGCCATGCATTCAGCACATCCCGCCAACGCCCAACCTTGGCACCGCCGCGGAATCCCGGCTCCTTAATTCCATTAGCCTGTTACTCCAATAAGTCCCAATCTTCTAAAGGTAACTGCTGCACGCCCAACAAGGGCCACTGGCGTGCACTCCCTCTCTGGGGGCATCTTTAATAACACTAATAGCCCTTAAATGCATTCACTCTGCAGATATAGAGAAAACAGCTACCTTAATCTGTGCTGGCTGGAGCTAGCAAGAACATGCCCAAGCAGAGAGGCTAGTGTGTGTGCGTGTGTGTGTGTGTGTGTGTGTGTGTGTGTGTGTGTGTGTGTGTGTGTGTGTGTGTGTGTGTGTGTGTGTGTGTGTGTGTGTGTGTGTGTGTGTGTGTGTGTGTACGTCTGCATGTGTCGTTCATGCGTGTTTGTTATTGAAACACACACACACACACACACACACCCCATCTAGTACCACTACATCAACACATTTATAAAAAAATAATGTCATGAATAAATCAATATTTTGATGTTAAATTCAACGGGTTGTCTTGAAAAATGCTCCTTCCCGTGCTGCTTAGCTTCCACCCCGCTGAATGAATGAATAGACTGATGCCTAATCGTGGTCCACAGATGGGGCAGAAGCCATTGTGGATAAGGAGCGAGTGGAGTTCTCTCTCTCCCTCTTTAAATGGGGCTTAGTAAGTGTCGCTCAAAGAGGCCGTTCTTCATTTCAAAAGTGACTCTGGCTTTTGTTACCCGATAGGAATGAGCAGCCCTCCTTTACGGCCTGGTGCCCTTGGCGGGAAAGGACAGATAAAGTGGCATAGGAGAGGAAGGAGGGAGGCTAGAGAAGAGAGAGAGAGAGAGAGAGAGAGAGGCCAGGAGAGAGAAAGAGAGTGTGTGTGTGTGTGTGTGTGTCTCTGTGTGTGTGTGCGTGTGTGTCTGTGCGTGTGTGTGGTCTGTGTGTGTGTGTGTGCGTGTGTGTCTGTGCGTGTGTGTGGGTCTCTGTGTGTGTGTGTGCGTGTGTGTCTGTGTCTCTGTGTGTGTGTCTCTGTGTGCGTGCGTGTCTCTCTAGCTCGTCAAACAGCGATGGTGATAGGCTGAGAGGATAAGCTGTGGGGAAGAGAAAGCGATGGAGGGACAGGGCGTCCACGAGAGAGAAAGGGAGATGGGCCGGTGGAGGTCTGGGGGGCTGGGGGGGGGCTTGATCCCATGTGAGCCGATGAGATGGTCCAAGAATGAGGGCTGGGGTGGGGGGGGATTGGGGAGATAAGAGCTAAAGAGGATTAGGGCCCTGAGACCCTTTGTTGTTGTGATCAGTTAAAAGCGCCGGCCCTGTACAGCGCTCCACCTGATCACTTCAACGCGCTGACAGGGAGAACCTGCTGCCAGCGGAGCCCACTCCCCTCCCTCCCCTCGGCCCCTCCTCAGTCAGACAAGATGGTGGACACCCCTCGGCCCCTCCTCAGTCAGACAAGATGGTGGACACCCCTCGGCCCCTCCTCAGTCAGACAAGATGGTGGACACCCCTCGGCCCCTCCTCAGTCAGACAAGATGGTGGACACCCCTCCATCCCCTCCTCAGTCAGACAAGATGGTGGACACCCCTCCATCCCCTCCTCAGTCAGACAAGATGGTGGACACCCCTCGGCCCCTCCTCAGTCAGACAAGATGGTGGACACCCCTCGGCCCCTCCTCAGTCAGACAAGATGGTGGACACCCCTCGGCCCCTCCTCAGTCAGACAAGATGGTGGACACCCCTCCATCCCCTCCTCAGTCAGACAAGATGGTGGACGTAACTGGCGGCCGTGATGAAGACGAGGCCTGAAAAGGAGGCGAAGGCCGATACTTTTGATCGATACCAGGACGTGGGGAGTAAAACTAAATGGTGGTGTTCTCCGGCCTTATCTTCCCCTGATGATTAACACCTCCTCCTCCACGCACTTTCAAACAACAACACGGGGGGGGGACTGATGGATCGGTGATGCATCACTCCTCAGCTGGCGCTCTGCATGGAAGGAAAGAGACTGAGTAAGGTCTTTTTGGCAGATCGAGAGCTCAGATAAACAACACGGGTGGGGGGGATTTATAGGTCTATGACAACACCTAGCAGCACCCTGCTTTTTATTCTCCTTCACACGCACGCACACACACACGCACGCACAACAAAAAGAAGATATAAATGATCCCCCCCCCCCACTGGGCCAGAATAACGAGGTGAAGCGCGGGTGGTGGTCATCGGTGGTCTGAAGAGGGAGCCATGAATCAGAGGCTGTGTGCGTGTGTGTGTGTGTGTGTATATGTGTATGTGTATGTGTTGTGTGTGTGTGTGTGAGTGTGTGTGTGCATGTGTGTGTGTATGTGTGTGTATGAGTGCGTGTGCGTGTGTGTGTTTATGTGTGTGTATGTGTGCATGTGTGTGTGCGTGTGTCTGTGTGTGTGTGTGTGTGTGCGTGCGTGCGTGCGTATGAGTGTGAGTGTGTGTGTGTGCGTGTGTGTCTGTGTGTGTATGAGTGTGTGTGTGTCTGTGTGCGTGCGCTACCTCGTCACAAAGAAAGCGTGTTTGCTACATGAACTCTCTCTTCCCATTCTGTCTGCGTATAAATAGAGGAGGATTGAGAAACAGGGACTCACTGCTCGCCTGTGGCTTCAGAGTTATAAGGAAGTGAGCCGGGCTGCAGACGAGAGATAGGACCGACGGGAACCGACCTCATTTGGTTTAGCCCTGCCAAAAAAGTGGTTCCCTCCATGTCCATTTTTCCTTTCACACGCCAGTGAAGGCAGAGGAGGCGTGCCATGTCCCTGACTCTGAATGAGTCCTCCTGAGCTGACACTCTGATTTACATATAGATCATACATTTACTATGGAAGCAGAAAGACTGTCGACTGGTATCGTTAAGTACCGTTGTGAAACGCTCTCAGTAACTATGTATTAAATGTCTGGAAAAGATGAAGTTACGGGAACAAGGATAAACAGAGTCAGTCAGAGAAAGCGCCCCAGGTTAAGAGAGAATGCCAAGGCACGTGGGTATTTATACATGTCTTGTAGTGAGGCAATTCATGCATGCAACCATCTTACCACAGAATCCAAGAAGTTGGACGCTAAAGCGGTATCAAAACTTTGGTTTCAAGTCTCAATTCCCCTTGGAACAGAGGAAGCTGTGGGAGAACACTTAAAATGTCAATTTAAAAGCTCTTTCCATCCTCTCTTTGACTTAATTCCCTCTTAAATAAGCACATTGTAATAAAGCGTCACCATTTGTCTCTCTGCTTTTTAAAATGAGACAGAAGAGAAATACGTTGTAACTTGACAGATCAACACCACATCAACTTTTTCCGAGAAAGAATACTTTCCAGAAAAAGAAGAACATCTACATTTATTTTCTAATTAATAACAAGTGATGTGATGTAGCTTTAACATACTAATCTGTTGTAAAAAATAAATAAATAAGAGATAAATAAATAAATAATGGATGTCCTAGAATCTAGGACATAATAACATATAGGGTCGAGAGCACATGTTATTATGTAGCATGCCATTAGGCTCCACAATAACATATAGGGTCGAGAGCATCTTACCACAGAAGAATCTAGGGTTAGGGGGTTTGACTCCTTGACCAAAGGTTCCGGGTTCGAATCCCAATGTCAGCAGTCTACCTGCACACATCCCTGAGCAAGACACCTAGCTCTATACCTGCACATTAATGACAAATAAATTGCCTTTGGATAAAATGATCCCCTAATAATAGTATTTTATTTTATAACATGGATCCCAACCCACTTTGTTACTTAGTTCCTCCCCATTCCACTCACCGATCACGTGTGTCTTTGTGTGTCCATACAACACTTCTCATATGTGCGTGTGTTCCAGAGCACCGCCTGGGGTGGAGGAGCAGCGTGAGGCTGGAGGGAAGACGGTGCCAGCCTCCAGGGACACTGGTGGAGTGGCCACTCCACACCAGCCTGAGTGGCTGCTCAGGCTGGAACCATTGTGCCTTTGTCTCCCCTGTCCAATCTGGCCACCCCATCTCTGGGCTATCTGCATCCTCCCTGCCTTCCACCCAGCGGGCTGGGTCCTGCTGCAGAAACATCTCCTGTTACAACAGACCTACTGAGGGAGGGAGGGAGGGAGGGAGGGAGGGAGGGAGGGAGGGAGGGAGGGAGGGAGGGAGGGAGGGAGGGAGGGAGGGAGGGAGGGAGAGAGACAGAGAGAGAGCGGAGATTGAGCCCCCTCTGGACTAGAGAGAGAGAAAGAAGAAACCGTTCAAACTTTTCACAAGTCACGGCTCGGTGGAAAAGTGCCAATATCATAGGGCAGGCTGTTGATTTACAAACAGGATGAGATTTCAGTGATTTAAATGTGTTTATATCAAACGTGTTGTATTCATTTGCATTGGGAATCCACAGAAAGGCGTCGTGACAACAGAGTTGCAGAGTGGACTTCGTTTTTATTTCCGGTGACACCCTCTTCTTTGGGGTCGCACAATAGTTATGATGCAAACCACGCCCCAAAGGGTCGATGTTGCTACAAGAGTCGCAAGCCACTATTGTGTGTGTACACTCCTGCACGCGACAGGCGCGTGGCAACCTCTTTTTTCCAGTTCGTCCGGGACGGACGCGGAATCAAGGTCGTTCTCTGGAAGCGGATCGGTGCTGCCTCGTAACGGACACGGGATTGTAAAACAGAACGTAACACATTTAGACTAAAATAATGCGGTTTGTATAATAGGGTCGAATATATCTTTAACAGACGTCGCCTTCAACTTGCCCATTTGTTCCTAGATTCTAACTAATCAAAATACGCTAAGTTCTTCGCACGTTTTAATGTGGAACGCAACAGTTTCAGCCTAAATCGGACTGACATTGAAGGTTTGAGAAGTAAACATCGCCGTTTTAAACACGTCTGGTATTTAATTCGCCGTTTAAAGGCAGGTTACTACGTGAGAAACAGTTTGGGTCAGTTCGGTGCGCGAGCAAGGAGAGCGTCTCGCTGCTCTAATCTCGCGCTATCGGCGCGAGGCAGCTACAGGGAAACAAGTCGACCACGCGCTGTTGGACCGGGTGCAGACAGTCCGACGCCGCAGATTGTGCTTCGTTTCCCGAGCCTTATCCCGTGCCGCCGAACTAATGGTGTGGTGGCCGGGGATTGGTTCTCTCCTGTTCGGGGATGTTTCCACTTCGTTTGCGTGAGTGAGGGCGCGACTATCGAAAAGATAACGGACTGCTTTAAAAAGTGCCTCGTCCCAAACCCCCCTCAGCCTGCAAACGATCCGAACTGCTCTAAAAAACGATTAAGTCTTAGGTAACATGTCCAGTGACCATTGAGGTGCGGCTCGGCCTGTTTGTGAAACTTAATAAACTAAGACGTGGCCCACCCGACTCCAAAGTGCGGCTGAAGACGAGTCTTCCCGTCCAGATACTGTAACTTAAGACGTGTTAATAATCGATGCAGGTGTGCGGGCCGCGGAGCTCCCTAAAGAGCCGGATCACATTCCGATCTCCCAGCGTTCGGCCCCATTGATCAGCTGAGACCTCGCGCTGACTGACAGACCCGGTCGCCATGGCAGCCGCCTTGGCGGCGCCGCGAGGACTGGCTCAAGGGCTGCTGTGAATGGGGTGACGTCACGGGGCCGGCGCCAGAGAGTCTGCGAGGGAGAAAGAGGGAGCGAGAGAAAGAGGGAGAGAGGGGAGCCGGGGATCGAAGCGCTTTGCTCGGCTCTGTACCGGCCTTGTCTTGTGCCAATTCATCACCTGTCGGGCATCAGTCGGGTGTCATGCGAAATGTACACAGCTGCGAGAGCAGGAGAAACGGGAGAGAAAATGGAAAAATCCGTTTGCACCAGATGTGGACACGACTGCAAGAATTCACAAATGAAAAAACGATCCTGAAATAGCCAAAGAAACTGAGTCTGTGAAGTCTTCAGCTCGTCTGCAGAAACAAACGATCACAACATTAGGTTTTTAGAATAGACCTGTTTCTACTCATGCCAATGTAGAAAAATATATAAGATATATGACAAAAGTTGTTTTTTACAGCAGTTTGCCCAAAGCATCACAAGACCAACCCGATTCGTTTCCTCGTCAAGAGTAAAGCATCAGGCTATGGCAATTCATGAATCAGCTGACTGTTTTGCAAAGACATTAACATAAAGCCATCTAATAACCTCCTCATCGTGTTGCGCGTGTGCGTGACGAGTCTCCCGTGCAGGTCATGTCTTCAGGTTATTGGACCTGGAGATTACTCTGACCTGTTCCGCGCCTCTTTAAAAATGCATTGATTTTCGTGAGGAAATCTAATCCACAACGCAAACAACGCGCACATCACAACAGCCCACAGCCGCCCCGGGGCAATTAGCTCGTCCCAGCCGGGGCAGTGTGGGTGTGTGTGCGCGCGCGTGTGTGTGTAGCATCTACCCCCGCGTGCTGAGAAGCCCTGGTGCGCGCGCGGCTTCAGACGAGGAATGGAGCGTGTAATTTATACCAACAACTAGGCCCAGCTTATCCCGACAACGTAAAGTGGTAGTTTGTCATTTCTCGACGTAGATGTCAAAAATACAAACGTTCACATTCCTCAAAGGCCAGATGTTAAACTACGCATGGTTCTTACAGGCCCGTGCACACGTCCGCGGTGCTTCTTCTAAAAGCAAATATGTGGACATACAGTCACACACTGACTTCACACCTCTGATGTCAAAACGATGCGAACACAGATGCAATGAACCAAACGCTGCCTTCCTTCCGAGGGGTGACGTCTCACTACATCTAATATATATTATTAGATATTAGTATATTATATTATATACATCTGTACAGCGATGCTGCTTCTCTGGAGGACACGTCGCAGCTATACGGCATAATATATACCATCATAATATTATCTTCTGTCGCGAGATTGTGCAAATAAGTGGCTCCCCGTTAGCACATTTGACGCAGGCATTGGGCTGCGTGCACGTTGACATCAAATGAACTAGAAAGAAGCATTGATTGGGAAGGAAATCACATTTCGATATTTCGGCAGGCAATTTTGTCGAAGCAGCCGCATCAGCTGGTACCCAGCTCATCAGTTTGACGCTTGTAAAATTAAAGGCCGATTGTTTGCTGGATTTATTGGGCTACACTGTGATATTTGAATAGAAGGAATCCGTTTACTTTGCTGATAAACATCCCGCCACACGCAAGCACAGCTTTTGCCAGGTCTGGTGCGAATTACGAATCATTAATTTTCCTGATCAGAAACAGGTAAGGGCTCAATTTTCCAAATTGCCCACCGGAGCTGAAGCGCCCTCGCGGTGCCGCCTCCAACATGCGTTGCCACTAGTAACGCGGAAGATAAGGGCGGGGTCGGCAGAATAAGCCAATAAGAGAGCAAAGCAGCGATGATTGGCACACCGAACTCGTCCAATCAGAGTCGTTGCAGCCCTTGCGTCGCAGACCCAGTCGGCTGGCTATATAAGCGGCACTGACAGCTCGGTAATCCAGTCTGATCGTCCAACGAGCCTCTGCTACGGGACTAAAGCAAGACATTGATTCAAAAACAACCTCTCGGCGTCTATCTGACAAAATGAAAGCTATAAGCCCCGTACGGTCTTTCCGGATAAACAGCGCGAATTTGTCCGAGCATTCTCTGGGAATCTCTCGGAGCAAGACTCCGGTGGATGATCCACTTAGCCTGCTGTACAACATGAACGACTGCTACTCCAAGCTGAAGGAGCTGGTGCCTAGCATCCCCCAGAACAAAAACGTTAGCAAGATGGAAATCCTGCAGCATGTTATCGACTACATTCTGGACCTCCAGATTGCGCTGGACTCCAATGTCGCAATAACAACCCTACACCACCCGCGGCTGGGCCAGGCGCCGTCAAGGACTCCGCTGACCGCACTCAACACGGACATCAGCATCTTGTCATTACAGGTAATTACCTACTATCGAGTTAAAGAGCAATTAGGACGAGACTCCTTTCAAGGAAGGAAAAAAAATAGTCGGAAAGCTGGAACTGTTTTGGCACCGATATCCGCGCAATTATTACGCGTTTGTATGCTTAACTAATTTATTTGCTACACCCAACTGTCCACATTTTTTCGTCAACAATTATTAGTCGTGTTATTTTTTTTAATTTTTTTTTACCTTACGAGGTCATTTGGATATTTACGGGCAATATAGCCTACTGCTGTCCGGGACTCTGGCGCGATACTTTTCAATAGCCCACAACTGTTAAATTAACGCCGTCGCGCACTTGTTATTTATGTGTTTCCAGTCCCCGGAGTTGCCGTCAGATCTGACAGATGACAGCAGGACTCAGCATCGCTAAAGCGGTAAGTAGGCTGTCAAGTATGCTGCTGAATTCTGCCCAGGGTTTAGAGGCTGCCCTACAGCCTGGATCCTGGGAGCCCTACAGCCTGGGAGCCAGGCTGCTGGAGCAGAATAGACTTACCATCCATTTGTCCCCCCGGTGCTGGTGTGCGCGTGTGTCGTCTCGTGTTGCCGTAATGGCTCAGTATGTTTGCGTAAAACGAGAATACATTCGTTGTGATGATGATGACGACGATGATGATAATAATAATAGTGATAATACGCTGACTGGGGGCTTTTTCCTATGAAAGGCGAACGCCAGGGTTCTGTTGCTCTGATATCCCATAATGAAGAGCATCTGTATCGTAACGCAAAATAATAGGTATTTGGGTTACTACTCCATGTCTCCACATAATTGGTACAAGAAGAGCGAAGGCGCCAGCTGAGCGGCAATTACGTAGATGTTTTCCCCCTCTCCGCTCTCGAGATTGTAGGCTGAAGGTGTGTGTGTGTGTGTGTGTGTGTGTGTGTGTGTGTGTGTGTGTGTGTGTGTGTGTGTGTGTGTGTGTGTGTGTGTGTGTGTGTGTGTGTGTGTGTGTGTGTGTGTGTGTGTGTGTGTGTGTGTGTGTGTGTGTGTGTGTGTGTGTGTGTGTGTGTGTGTGCGCGCGCGCATCTGGAGCGCAGGGTCTGCTCAGTATTGGAGTGTTTGGTTAAATGTTAAAACTGCGGCTTCCTCTCTGGCGCCAGTCTGTCCGGATCTCTGCCCTGTTTGCATTTTCTAAACACGCCTCTCTTTCTCAATCTTTTGCAGGTGTTTGGTCAAGACACAAAACACACACGCAGACACACACATTCACGCACACACACACACGCAGGACCAGGGGAGCAGGACTTCTCCCCCTCTTCACCTCTGTCCCCGGGCCCTGGATTTTTTTTCTTCTTCTGACATTGACATCAAGAGACTTTGCTTAGGCTATATGGGACAATCTTATGTGATGTGTTTTCTGTTCGGACACTCGATATTATTTAACTTAAGACAATATTTTTTTTGACCCTTCTGAAAACGGAAGGAAAAGAAGAGCTTCTCGTCGCGAGGATTCCGCTCCGCTCCGTGTCCCCTTGTTGAAGTCTTCGCTTTTTTTGCGGAGGTCGGAACGCGAATAGAAGACTTGGTTTGTTACTGTAAAAAGTTTAGTCTCGTCTTGTCAGAGTTGTTGGCACATGAAGGACTGGACGTTGTTAAAAAAAATGAAATGAAAGAATGAAAAGCTTGTGAACTCTTATCGGAGTTTTATCTTGTATAGTTGCGGGAATTTCAAACTTCTGCAAAAGTGTAATGCTGTACTTAATTATGCTGAAACTTTTTATAAAAGTAATGTAAATCGTACCTTTTTTATACAAAATAAATCCAAAAGGCCACTTGAATATCTATTATTGAAAACTCGCAGCGTTGTATCAAATACAAATTATAAAGTGTAAGAAAAGAGAAATCATGTAGAAATATCCATCGTTGTTTGTGGAGTGTAATTTACGCATTGTTCATGGTTGGAACAGTTGGTGTCCACACTCGATGTGACGGTCGCCATGCATCCGTGATCTCTGCAAAACAAACCGTTAACAATAAGTGTCCTAAGAATGTGAACAAGCTGTAATGCTGAGGGCTTTTCCGAGGCGTCTCTGGACTGCCACGCTCAGGCTGCCTGGTGTTATGTAGGCCGCCCCACGTTGAACTTTCTCCTGCGGGCTACTTAAATTGGATTAAACTGTTTAACCATGAAGGCTGTGCTACCAGTAGTCTTAAAGACGATGGTTGTAGTTATATTTATTTTTTAAATGATTTTTCAGTTGGGTTCAGATAAAAAGCGCAATCTTGCTGTAACAAGGCTTCTCACACTAAGATGGTGCTGCTTGAACTGAGAATTAAGTTCAGTTGCCAACGAAACGATTTCAAAAGGCATACTGTCCACAAGTTGGTTCACATATTTCGTATAACATGTTTAAGTCAAATATAAAAATAAAAAAGCTGAGCTTTTAACGCTTACCTGAACAGTCGGCCAGAAACGCTCACCTCGGCCAGGTTTGTATGCAGAGTGCGCCCTCTTACGGCGAACCCAAGACATGCCGATGACACAGTGAAGACCATTGTTTCTGCAAATTGATCAGAAAAGGTTACGAGTAATTGAAGATGCTATATGGTTATTCAAGTTTTCTACTCCATTTATCAAAAAAATTCACATTTAAAATATAACATGCGCAAAAATATCAACCACTTTTAAATATGCACCTTTGAACGCAACTCTTCAGTCAAGTGGAAAGCCAGGGACACATTTCAGGAGTTTAAACAGTTAACTATTTATTGAGTCAAACACAGTATCTGAAAGTACATTTGAACTAATAAATCACCACTTTGAAACAGAGCATGCAAAAACCACCCCTTAAAACACAGAAGCGACCACAAATTGAGTCCACAGTGAGGAACCCAACTCAACCTCAAATGACTTCACTTGTCCGAGCGCAGTCACTACACTATTAGGAAGCCAGCTGGAAACACGAACATGTATTCTTGTGATCCACAACTTGGTTGACCTAACATCTGCACGCCATTAGGAGCACCATGTCACGCAAGCCAAAACCCTCTTCACATATGATGGAGAACCTACAGCACCTAGACGTAGTACACTGGAACCAGCACCTACAGACCTCACACAACCGTCGGCCACACACTGCGTAGGACAAAGAAACTAAAGTCACATCACACAACTGTCCTACTTTACGACCGTTACATTATTCTCATTTAATCAAGAGGTTTTTGGATCAATTCGCCAAATTAAATCTTTCTATGTATATATGGTGTAAAAAGTGTTGAGAATTCACAGCAATATTATCCTGGATCTGCTTCACATCACTAAGGAAGCACAGCCATCTACTGCTAAAGCTTTGTAACATTTAATGAGACGGGTTTATGGTAACACACATCACAACACCAAAACGACATCGAGACTCCAAATCCCTCATCTTCAGACTTCAGCGTGGTCCAGCCCTAGAGGACACTCTCCCTCCCGTCCCCCAGCCCTAGAGGACACTCTCCCTCCCGTCCCCCAGCCCTAGAGGACACTCTCCCTCTCGTCCCCCAGCCCTAGAGGACACTCTCCCTCCCGTCCCCCAGCCCTAGAGGACACTCTCCCTCCCGTCCCCCAGCCCTAGAGGACACTCTCCCTCCCGTCCCCCAGCCCTAGAGGACACTCTCCCTCCCGTCCCCCAGCCCTAGAGGACACTCTCCCTCTCGTCCCCCAGCCCTAGAGGACACTCTCCCTCTCGTCCCCCAGCCCTAGAGGACACTCTCCCTCCCGTCCCCCAGCCCTAGAGGACACTCTCCCTCCCGTCCCCCAGCCCTAGAGGACACTCTCCCTCCCGTCCCCCAGCCCTAGAGGACACTCTCCCTCCCGTCCCCCAGCCCTAGAGGACACTCTCCCTCCCGTCCCCCAGCCCTAGAGGACACTCTCCCTCCCGTCCCCCAGCCCTAGAGGACGCTCTCCCTCTCGTCCCCCAGGCTGATGGTGCGCAGGTTCTGGTTGTGGTGGACGGTAGCGGTGGTGGTGCCGCCGGAACCAGGCGTGATCACCACATCTGACGGAGAGCCGAGGGTGGAGGAGGAAGAGGAGGACGAGGTGGGGGTGTTGGTGTCTGGGTGGAGGTTCTGCCGCTGCTGGCTGTTGTTGGCGTTGGCGTTGGTGGTGGCGTTGTCCAGGGCGCCGTCGCTGGAGTTGAGGTTGGCGGGGGGCCAGCCCTCATCCGGGCTGCTGGCCATCAGGCTGGCCTCGGACGCCGCCTCAGAGCAGATGGACATGCGGGCCACGGCGGCGTCCTGCAGGCCGCTGGGCAGGACGCCGCGCCTCTTCACCAGGCCCTCCAGCTCCAGCTCCATCGGGCCGGGCCTCCCCTTGTCCCCGTCCTCCTCCTCCTCCTCCAGGGAGCGGTCCGAGGAGCTGTCCCCGGGGCGGATCCCCGAGTCGGACGAGTCCTTCTTGCTGAGCAGGATCTCGCTGAGGAAGCCGGGCTTGGCCAGCAGCCCCGTGGGCCGGGGGCCCGCGGGGCCCGACGTGGCCCCGGCGCGGGCCTGCCGGTGCAGCAGAGGGGTGCTGTTGTCGGCCTCCTCCGAGCCGGAGTCGTCCTCGCTGGGCAGCTCGTGGTACTGGGGGCCGGCGCCCCTCCTCCGCGAGGCCCGGGAGGAGACGCTGTGGTCCAGCTTCTCGTCCTCCTCGCTGATGGGGTCCAGGAGCTGGGCATCGGCGACCGAGGGGAACTCAGGCACGTCGCCGGGCTTGGACGCTCGCTTGCTGAACGGCTTGCGGCCGTCTTGGTCGCCCCCGTCCTTGGCCTGGAAAAGGGGGAGATTTCGGTGAGTGTGTGTGTGTGTGTGGGGGGGGGGGGGGGGATGCTTTGTATCCAATAGTCTTGAGAGGCCTCTTAAAGGTGGACCGGCGCACTGTGCCGTGTGTGCCAGAAGAAACAAACACTATGATCCTATGATTAAGAAAGTAGGGAAGCGGAGAGTTCCCCTGTAGCACAATAGGCCGCTTGGCCAATGTGAGGCTAGAGCCGCGATCACGACCCAACACAGCCTGCTAGAGTAACCTCAGGTGGAGAACAAGCCCTTCTACTGACAACTCCACCCATGCTAGAGTAACCTCAGGCGGAGAACAAGCCCTTCTACTGACAACTCCACCCATGCTAGAGTAACCTCAGGCGGAGAACAAGCCCTTCTACTGACAACTCCACCCATGCTAGAGTAACCTCAGGCGGAGAACAAGCCCTTCTACTGACAACTCCACCCATGCTAGAGTAACCTCAGGCGGAGAACAAGCCCTTCTACTGACAACTCCACCCATGCTAGAGTAACCTCAGGCGGAGAACAAGCCCTTCTACTGACAACTCCACCCATGCTAGAGTAACCTCAGGCGGAGAACAAGCCCTTCTACTGACAACTCCAGCCACGCCGGCTGTTCTCACTAAGACTACAGAAAGCCAAACATAAGGAACCGCTTCGGCGAGGGGACAGTGAACTCTACGGCTCATCTTTAATGTAAGGCCCACCGTGGTGGTCCGCCCGTCTCCACCAATCACACACCGTTTTGTCATCGCCCCCGGCCGCCTGGAGGAACTGTCCCGGGAGGGGGAGGACGGGCTTCTCGCCCCCGCCGCCCGACACGTCCAGCTGGGTCATCTGGGCGATGTACTCCCTGTAGGCGTCGTGGTACTCGGCCTGCTGCTTGTCCGTCAGCTTGCAGATGTCGTTGGAGGACTCCTGCGAGTTGAGGCTGGACATGCTGGCCGTGCGGTGATTGGCCACCTGCTGGGAGGACCAGGGACAGAGGGACAGAGGGACAGAGGACCAGAGACAGAGGGACAGAGGACCAGAGACAGAGGGACAGAGGGACAGAGGACCAGGGACAGAGGGACAGAGGACCAGAGACAGAGGGACAGAGGGACAGAGGACCAGAGACAGAGGGACAGAGGGACAGAGGACCAGGGACAGAGGGACAGAGGGACAGAGGGACAGCGGTACACATTTGAAAAGTGCCTGTGTGACTGAGTTCAGTAAAAACAATTTATTTTTATATATATATATATATAGGGTTGGACCTTTGGTCTGTGGCGCTTGGGAAAAATGCAGGAGTGAACTGTATGATAGTTTGTTTAGTGTCATTTGTCAGACACAAATGCTGTGTGATGTATGCATGGTTTTCCAGGCCAAATAAACATGCACTGTAATAAAGGACAAATAAAACATGACTGATGCACATTCTTGCCATTTTCTACATCAGCGGGCCGTTTGAAAGCTAACGAGCGACGCTGGGATTGGTTTTACAATATGACATCACACGGAACAACGCTGATCACGTTTAGGGGATGAGGTGCATCTCAGAGCTCGAGGAAGGTGAGACATGAGAACGTGAGTATTACAGACACGAGGCCTATCTACACCTAGCACCTACACACCCACACCCACACCCACACCCACACACACACCCACAGACACACACCCACACCCACACCCACACACACACCCACACCCACAGACACACACACACACCCACAGACACACACACACCCACACCCACAGACACACACACACCCACACCCACAGACACACACACACCCACACCCACAGACACACACACACCCACACCCACAGACACACCCACACCCACACCCACAGACACACCCACACCCACAGACACACACACACACACACCCACAGACACACCCACACCCACACCCACAGACACACCCACAGACACACCCACACCCACACCCACAGACACACACACACCCCCACCCACAGACACCCCCACACCCACAGACACACCCACACCCACACACACACCCACACCCCCACACCCACACCCACAGACACACACCCACACCCACCCCACACCCACAGACACACCCACACCCACACCCACCCCACACCCACAGACACACACACACCCACACCCACAGACACACCCACACCCCCACACCCACACCCACAGACACACACACACCCACACCCACAGACACACCCACACCCCCACACCCACACCCACAGACACACACACACCCCCACCCCCACACGGTTAACTGACCGGCCAGTGCGGGTTGCTGCAGTGTGTGGGGGGCTCCTCCAGGCCCACTCCACTGAGCTCCTCAAAGCTCAGGCTGAGGCTGAAGCCCCCCATGTCCCTCTGGGGCAGCGGCCCCGCGGGGGCTCTCGGCACAGGGGGGTCCCCTTGCAGCATGCTGCCCTGCTCACTGGTGGCCCTGGACTGGTCCTGCTGCACGGCCTGACTCTCAGCGTGGCGCAGCTCCATCACCTGGGGGGGGGGGGGGGGGGGGGGGGGGCACATGGGAAGAGGATGATGTCATCGTAGTGGGTGACGTAAGAGTAGGTCACGTTCCTTCACTTGAACGGTGCTTGTAAAACACAGGAGAAGAGTATGCAATATTTATATTCATCGGATATCCATGAAAACTAGAGACATACAACATGGGCTGAACCATCATCAACAGCGAGCCGGAGCAGTGTTCTGTGAAAAGGAGACCTCCGTTCTGAGAGAGAAGTGATTGGGACGTGGGACTCCTCCCTGACAATAACCTTCCTTCATCCAAACATGGGTCGGCCATCTTGGGCCAGATGGCCGTGCTGCTGCTTCCTGGGAACTGAACACTGGCTGGTATTTGGAGTTACACGCGAGAGCTGCAGATTCCAGCTGCTGCCATGTGAGCTCCTTGTTTGATCGGCACAACGCAGCACTGTGGTGCATGCATGCGTGTGTGTTACAAGCATAAACAACTATGTCCTTTTAGGATGATCCAGAGCATTCTCGTGATGCCGATTAAAAAAACGTCCATTGCATAAATTTCAGTGTGGCAAATGATGTGGTTTTGCACCAAGTGTAGTGGGGTGGTCTTGAAATCATTTGGCAACCATGGACCAAGACGATGGAGATTATGTTCATTTCAATGAAATGCTAAACTAGCCAAGTTCACTAATTCGGGCCTCCCTTCAACCACAGAGTCAGCAGCTAACTGGGAGGAATCCGCAAGGATGGCTCCGGATTAAAAACCTGTCCTACTGGCCTTGGGAGGAAGCTGACTGGGAGTCAGCATTGCAGATCGGTTCAGCTAGCATGTTGCTGTATATCACAGCATCAGGCGTTTGTGTACAGTATGCTCTGGTTTTTCGGGCCCCATGAGAGGGTTGAGGGTCAGAACCCTTTGAGGCTGTAGCCGTGGCAACGGGCTCAATAAACAAGGAGGGTCACGTGACCGGTCTCACCATTCCCCTGAAGAGCTGCCAGTCTCCAAAGTTCATCTCCATCTCCTTCTTCAGCTCGTCCAGGTTGCACTGGGACAGCACCCGTCCGTTGACGTTGGCCTGCGGTGCAGAGGAGAACACGACCCCCTGCTGTTTAATACCCGGAGCACCAGAGGTCCGCACCCATGAAGCACGCTACGTAAAGGCCAGAGAGCACGGGAGACACCGGGGGAGACACGGGGGGAGACACCGGGGGAGACACCGGGGGAGACACCGGGGGAGACACTGGGGGAGACACCGGGGGAGACACCGGGGGAGACACTGGGGGGGACACCGGGGGAGACACCGGGGGAGGACGACGGGGGAGACACCGGGGGAGACACCGGGGGAGGACGACGGGGGAGACACCGGGGGAGGACGACGGGGGAGACACAGGGGAGACACCGGGGGAGACACGGGGGAGACACCGGGGGGGACACTGGGGGAGGACGATGGGGGAGACACCGGGGGAGACACCGGGGGGAGACACCGGGGACGATGGGTACCTTCTTGATGGTGGAGCTGTACCGGGGCACCATGTTGGGTTCGATGCCCTCCATCAGCTTGAGACGCTCGCACACCGCGTCCGTGTTCAGAGTGCTGAGCAGGTCCGCTCTGGAGATCTGCAGACAGCACACACACATAGAGACGCACACACACACACATAGAGACACACACACATAGAGACGCACACACACACACATAGAGACACACACACATAGAGACGCACACACACACACATAGAGACACACACACACACACACATACATAGAGACACACACACACACACACACACACACACATACATACATAGAGACGCACACACACACACACACAGAGACGCACACACACACACACACACACACACACACACACACACATAGAGACGCGCACACACACACACACACACATAGAGACGCACACACACACATAGAGACACACACACACACACACACACAGAGACGCACACACACACACACAGAGACGCACACACACACACACAGAGACGCACACACACACACACAGAGACGCACACACACACACACACACATTGAGACGCACACACACACACACGCACAGAGACGCACACACACACATGCACACACACAGAGACGCACACACACAAACACACACACAGACACAGAGACGCACACACACAAACACACACAGACACAGAGACGCACACACACACACACACATGCACAGACGCACACAGAGACGCACACACACACACACGCAAACACACACACACACAAACACACACGCACGCAAACACACACAAAGAGACACACACACACACACACAAACAGAGTTAAAAGTAAAACTTAAAATGGAAGTCCATCTTGTTAGAGCCGTTAGGGCCAGAGAAACTCATCTGTTATGGACTAGAAGGCGGAGGAGCGCGGGGGTCAAATAAGTGCAGCCATTTCCAACCCAGAAAACGTGCCTTTGTTATTGTACAAGGTGCAAAGAGGCGCGTAAAAAACCAACGATTCCACACAGATCAGTCACACGACGGCAAGTGTTACACCCCCTTCGACCCAGATCTGCCAGAAACCGGCCACTAGCTCTCCAGCTCCTGGTGATCGTGTCTGGTATGAAGTGTGTGTTGGGAGTGTTGGGAACGTTGGGAACGTTGGGAGCCAGGAAGGCCTCAGCCAGAGCGGGGCGCAGGCAGCACGCCCCTGGGCGCTCCGTCTCAGTAATACCCCTTTGGCCTGGTGGCGTGAGGCCTCCAAGACGGCCAACACCCCCCCCCACCACCACCACCACCACGGGTTCCTCCTCTGATCTTCTGCTCGCTCCAACAGTTCCTCTTTCCCATCGCCACTTAGTTTCAGTTCTCAGTTTCCTGTTTCCTTCCTCCTCTCCCTCCCTCCCTTCCATCCCTCTTTCATTCTCTCTCTCTCTCGTGCGTCCCATCCCTCTTTCCCCTTCCAACGCCTTGCGCTGTGTTTTGTCTCTGCAATCTCTCCCTTCCTCTCTCTCTCTCTCTCTCTCTTAACCACTCGCTAACCCCCTCGCTCGCCCTCCCCCCCACCCTGCCTCCCCTCTATTACCTCCCCCCGTAGCGGTCTGTGGGGGAGAGACCTGTGGGCTGCACAGTGTCCTCATTAGAGTAACGCTACGCTCTGTTAGCCATGGGCGAGGAGGAGGAAATGGCGGTCAACACTATGGGAGCGTGGCTAGGCTAGGGCTGCATTTCTAATGCCTACATGACTGGTGGTGAACTAGCGGCTAACGCGATGTGCATCCATACCCAAGTAGTTAGTCTGCGTTCATGCTTCCTCTAATAGTACGCCGGTCTGGACCAGGTGGTGTTAGTGATGATGAGGTCGACCGAGGTGTGAAAGGGGAGAGCGAGAGAACGAGAGAGAACATGACTGTAAAAACCAGCGGTGTACCTGCTTGGCTTTGCAAGACATCAACTTTAACTGCTTCGAGAGTGTGGGGGGGGGGGGGGGGAGAGAGAGAGAGAGAGAGAGACAAAGACAGGCACATGGACCACGTCAGGCAGACTTGTGGGTGGACATCAGTTTGTACAAAAGCCATAACTGTACCATTTTCTTTTGGTGTTTTTTTTCAGGGGGGAGGGAAACCGAGAGCGACAGTTGAAAGGCTGACACAGAGAGACAAGACACTGGCAGACACATCGGTCTGGAGCACAGGACGACACACATTTACATTTATCTGTCTCTCCGGTCGGGGTCAAGACAGCACGGAGAACAGGACCAAGCTATTTGGAGCAGAATTATTATACAGATGGGTTTTGTTCTAGGGCTTGGTGAGCCTGTGGAAGCCTAATCTTTGCAGAGCAGAACACAGCCACCCTGCAGCCTGGAACAACAGAGGGAGACAACAGACAGACACAGAGAGAGACCGAGAGAGACAGACACCGAGAGAGAGACAGAGACACAGAGAGAGAGAGAGAGAGAGAGAGAGAGAGAGAGAGAGAGAGAGAGAGAGAGACAGAGAAAGGACAGACATGGAGAGCGAGAGAGAGACAGAAGGCAGACAGAAGCGAGAATGAGACATCCCCCTCGCTCCACACAGGGAGAAAAAGCAGAAGTTTCAGAGGGACGAAGCCTTAAATACTATTTCTCAATTCAGACTGCCGAGCGACTGTTCTAAGAACGTGTGTGGAAAAGCGAATGTGCGAATGTGTGCGTTCCAACGGTGTGTGTGCGTGTGTATCCGGGTACATGTGTGTGAGAGAACCCTCCCAGTGTGAGTGTGATAAGGCTGTAATTACAGCTGGGCTGAGCTCTGGGCCAGGCACCGCGATGGGGAAGGGGAAACAGAGCTCAGCCAGGGAGGAAGCGTCTCGCTAAGGAGATAAGCCCTGCAAGCGGCAGGCTCATTGTCACTGCCTCTGCGTGCTGTGTGTGTGTGCGTGCGTGCGTGTGTGTACGTGTATAGGGATGTGCGTGTGTGTGTGTGTGTGTGTGTGTGTGTGTGTGTGTGTGTTGCCAACCCCAACAGTCTCTCTGATGATAATCCCGGCAAGCCGGAGGAATCTGTACTTGTGCTTATATCAGCCAGGCAATTACACAGGGCTGGGTCCTGCTGCATATATATACACTCACACGCACACACAAAGGCTATCGCAAGTGCGCACGCACACCAGCACACACAACACACACAGACATACACACACACATTTTTGAGCTTGTGAAAGATTTCACACACAGAAAGGGTAGAACCATGAGTACAAATGGTTTACAGAAAAGAGCGGGGAAACTAGGATGAAGGGAGGAAAAGATGAGACAAAGAAAACAAAATAAAGAGTTGGGAGATGGAAAGGAAACAGCAGGAAAAAGAGAATCAGTTGAGTCTTTCAGTCAGTGCTGGCTTTACTCTGATATGTGACTTCATGGAGCAGGGCTGTGCAGAATTTAAAGTCTCATCAAATTGTGTCCTTCTTTCCTTAAATGACAGCCGTCCGATGAACTGACAACCTCCTCTTCTGATGAAGCTAGATCTCATCCCCTTACTGACGTCTAGTTAGTAAAGAAATCGGACCGAAGATTAACATCTGAAGTCTGTTTGCCGAGGAGCTCAGATCTGGGGGCTTGCACTTCAGATTTGTTTCAACCAATCACGTAGCTGGGGGCGTGGCTCTGTAGCCGTGCGCCACATGGATCACCGCTGGAAACCACCTGACTGGAGGAACCGCAACCACCGTGACGTGACGGTTAATCTCGGATCCAGAAGAAGAAGGAGATAACTGAAACGATAGGATCAGATCTGTGGTATCGCTCCTTGGCCAGCAGCGAACACGGTCGACCTTAACAACAGGAAACACTGAGAGGCTCCGCCCCCCCGTGCGTCCTGGCTTCCGGTCCAGGCGCCGTACACTTCGGCGTAGTACCAGTAGAACTAGAACCTCTAGTTCACCTCTAGTTGTCTGCCCGTTGCTATCTGCTGGTGAGACACGTGTCCTTAGTGGTTAATGCTGTGTGCGTCAACAGCTCACACAGGATGCAACTAAAATAAAGCAGGCGTGCGATACTGTGATGAAATGATAAGAGCATAGGCCCTACTTTAAATATAATCTTCACAAAGCACAGCAATGGATGCACTCAGCAGCACGCAGGCGGCCTGTTTCCACGTCTGACTTCCACGCAGATACCTGGATCAGCCATCTTTTCAACTGCGTGCGTATGCCTGAGCTCGTACCACACAAAAGGTGGGTTGGTTAATGTTTGCTAGCACATACATCCCATAATAGCTAGCCAGACTATAATAGCTAGATAGTTAGCTGCATTCCACACATTCTTCATCTCCATGCTTCAACAAAACCATGCCTGTGTGTGTGTGTGTGTGTGTGTGTGTGTGTGTGTGTGTGTGTGTGTGTGTGTGTGTGGCTGTGTGTGTGTGTGGCTCTGTGTGCGCACGTGTGTGTGCGTGCATGCATGTGTATGGCTGTGTGCATGTGTGTGGCTGTGTGCGTGAGTGAGTGTGTGCATGCATGTGTGTGTGTGTATGTATGTGTGTGTGCGTGCATGCGTGTGTGTGTGTGCGTGTGCCATTAGGTCCCACTTAGTGCTGGTTAGTCAGGTTACCATGGGGGGGTCAGAGGGACAGGACTGGGGCCCTTCTCTGGCATCCTCAGCAATAACATCCTGACACAGTCACACAGACACAGGGACAGCAGGTTGTGTGGGGTTACAGGGACAACCAGCATAGGCGTGGTTCAGTACACACATGGCTTCTGGAAATAGTGTGGAAATCCCCTTCTGGTCATCAGTTTGTGTGTTGAACACGGGGTTTCAGGTCTGGCGACATTCCCCTCAGCGGCTCACATCATTAACAGGAGTCCACACTAGTGTAGTGTTGTATCGTCATCGTTTAAGATACCTGAAGTGAAGTCAACAGAGTGAGTTTGTATCGCCGCTAGATAGAGGAGAACTTTATGAAATAGACCCAGGGGCCAGGGCAGGGCTTGTGGGGCCAGGGCAGGGCTTGTGGGCCAGGGCTTGTGGGGCCAGGGCAGGGCTTGTGGGGCCAGGGCAGGGCTTGTGGGGCCAGGGCAGGGCTTGTGGGGCCAGGGCAGGGCTTGTGGGGCAGGAGGGAGGCGCCGTGGGATTCTGACGATCACAGATTAAAAGAACTCCAGAGATGGCCGAAAGTGGTGGTTCTTTATTTGTTACGTGGTAACACGTCTCGCGTCTGTGGGTGTGTGGAGCTCGTTCTGGGCACCGGCTGATTTTGATGTCTGTGTCCGAGAGGGCTCTGCTTCTCTACCTTTTACAGTACAAAGTATTCCATACAGCCCACAACAACGCTCATTATAACGCTCACTATAACGAGCTCATTATAACGTTCATGCACAACGACGGTACAGGAACAGCATCACAAAGTCGCTGTGGGTCGTAACCATGGTGATAGCACGTCCCCCTCCCTCCTAGAACTCTCAGCCCAAAACGCTTGCTCTCCTCATCGCAAAGGGTTTGGGTTGGAGCTGAAACGAGGGGTTCACTCACACTTGAAGTGAAAGAACAGAATGAGGGAACATCTGGAGAAGATAGGATGCAGAAGGGAGAGAGAAGACAGACAGAGAGAGAGAGACAGACAGACAGAGAGCTCTAATCCGACATGGTAAGATATAGGTTGACATAGTAGTATATCTACATATTTATCATGATGGCATAATAATCTATAGTGCATTGTGTAGTACATCTGGACCTGGAAGCCACAGTACATCCAGGGAAATTGTGCTTGCAAAGAGAAACAAGTTTATTTTGCCCTATCAGTGCTCCATCATCCAACTATAATACAAGATATCACAGAATGAAGATATTTACTATTTATTCATTTTAGCTTCCATCCAAAAGCACTTAGAGTGAATTCAGACCCAGCAGGACACTTGCTGCTACTGTTGTTATAATGGACACCTGCTACTACAGTACTACTGCTACTACTACAGTACTACTGCTACAGTACTACAGCTACAGTACTACAGTACTACTGCTACAGTACTACTGCTACAGTACTACAGTACTACTGCTACAGTACTACTGCTACAGTACTACAGTACTACTGCTACAGTACTACTGCTACAGTACTACAGTACTACTGCTACAGTACTACTGCTGCTACAGTACTACTGCTGCTACAGTACTACTGCTGCTACAGTACTACAGCTGCTACAGTACTACAGTACTACTGCTGCTACAGTACTACAGTACTACTGCTGCTACTACAGTACTACTGCTACTACAGTACTACTGCTGCTACAGTACTACTGCTACAGTACTACAGTAATACAGTACTACTGCTACAGTACTACAGTAATACAGTACTGCTGCTACAGTACTACAGTAATACAGTACTGCTGCTACAGTACTACTGCTGCTACAGTACTACTGCTGCTACAGTACTACAGTAATACAGTACTGCTGCTACAGTACTACAGTAATACAGTACTGCAGGCCCTGGAGGTTCTGTATACTCACAAGTCCGCCGGCGTGGTCCTTGGGGGGTCCGTGGGCTTTAAAGGAGGGGCGGGAGGAGGAGGAGGAGGAGGGGGCGTGGTGGGGGTAATGCCGTGGCAGATGATACACATGGTGGGGGAAATACGGCTATGGGGTACAAACAAAAAGGATGGAGGCAGGGGTTAAAAACATAACACAATGGAAATCATGAGGGGCGCACGCACGCACACACTCACGCACGCACACACTCACGCACTCACACACGCACACACATTTCAATGGCTAACAGGAGAGTGGAGGTGGGGGTGGGGGAAGGTGGTGCAGGTAGCTAGCTAGTGTCCAGTGCTTCTAGTGCTAGAGTGAGCTTGGCTCGGCCACCATTGGATACGCTGAACACCATTTCACTGCGGTCCTCAATGCGGTCCTCAGTCAGGAAAGGAACTAAAGGGTTAACAGTTTGTTACCCTTTTAAAAAACCAAAGGAGAGACGTCTTCTACTGCAGACGGAGCGGCTCCCCGTTCGGGACACCCTTAGTGAACACGTCGCCTCAGGACAGTCCTGTAGACGTGACCGGGTGCCTAGAAGGTGACCACGTGTCCCGGGGGGGGGGGGGGAAGGATTCAGGGGCCCGTGCGGTCCTCTTACCCGGTTGTAGAAGGGGTGCTGGGGTCCCGTCATGCCGCTGAAGTAGGAGCTGTGGGGCTGCGGGGCCAGGGAGCCCGTGAAGGAGCCGGTGGGGGAGCAGGCGGAGGGGGGCTGGACGTACCCGGACGGGACCACGCGGGGAGGGGCCTCCTGCAGGTTGGGGTAGGTCACTGCGCTCATGTGGAGCTGCTCCCGGGCCGCACGCACATCTGGGAGGACGGAGCAGACGGGTTATCCAGCATCCCAATGATGACCCAGATACACCTGGGGGCCGTGGGATTCTGACTCTTTATGAGAGAGCGTCTTAGGCTGCAGTCGTACTGACCAGGGCCGTGTCGACACACTTTGTACTGAACTCAAATGTGGCGTCCTGTAAAACCAACTGAGGCAGGGAGAGAGAAATGGTAAACAGGAAAGCGAGTGAGTGAGAGAGAGAGGGATGGCGAAGAGAGCGAGAGCGGGGCAGATAGTGTGCCGAGAGAGGGAGAGGGTAAGGGACCATGACAAGAAAACTGATCTGTTTGGGATGGAGATCACATGTTGGCTGGGACTTTAAAGGGCCTTTAGATCCACCCACTCAGCGGGGATTTAACGTTGTTTCATCCTCTCAGGGCGAGTGCAAACAGTGGAGAATCGAGGAGATTCCCATCACGCTTGAGGGAATACTACAGGAGCAAAGAGACGTTTCTCGTCCAAAGTAAAAGAGCATTCTCATCCCAATTGCAAATGGTGGAGAAAGTGGGTTTTCTTTTCAATGAGATCCACTTGTGATATGTCCTCTTACTTTGATTGCTGCTAACGGTTACTTTAAACACACAACCAGGAGATGTGCCAAGTGTTCCTTCTACAAATGATATGGCAGCAGATAGCTTTGGCACCATATTCCTTTTTTAATTTGTTAACAAAAAAAGGACAACTCTGTAAAAACAACTGACTAATAAATCCCATTAAACCTGGTAGTGGTGTGTGAGCCAAACCGAGGACTGCGTGGGAGTTAAAAACACTCCCTGCATTAAAGTTTAAATATCCCAGCAGCACAACAGAGCAGAGTGTCTCAGCAGCAGGACCAGCAGGACCAGCAGAACCAGCAGGACCAGCAGGACCAGCAGGACCAGCAGGACCAGCCGGACCAGCAGGACCAGCAGGACCAGCAGAACCAGCAGAACCAGCAGGACCAGCAGGACCAGAAGGACCAGCAGGACCAGCAGAACCAGCAGAACCAGCAGGACCAGCCGGACCAGAAGGACCAGCAGGACCAGCAGGACCAGCAGGACCAGCAGGACCAGCAGGACCAGCCGGACCAGCAGGACCAGCAGGAGTAGGCACCAGAGAGTCTCCTGGTTACACAAACGGCTCCTACATGGTGAGCGAGCCCCAATCCGGCCGGGGACACAATGGGGGCCTTATGATGGGAGCGGGCCTCAGGGGGGCCCGGGAGGCTGAGTATCGCTAACTGTACTGGGGGCCCCTGAGTGGGAGCCCATGCTGGGGAAGGGGGGGAAAGGGGAAGGGGGCGGTCCTGTCATTCTATCCCACACCCCCGTGGGGCGTGGGATAGAATGACAGGACCGCCACCGTCACCTTCCTCCTCCCAGGACACGCGTGGAATAAAAACGACCGAGCAAGTCCTACTGTAAGACCTACATGTACTATATTCACAAACTGGGTGTCGTGGTCGACAAAAGAACCTCGGTCGGCCCGGTCCGCAATGACTCCAGCTCGGCCTGACACAACAGACGTGTGTGTGCCCGTGGGCTCGTAATACTATGATGCAGCAACATCACACCAGACGTCATTGGCACTGCCGGGGACAGTGGACAGACCGTGACAACGCGCACACAGAGGGCAGCAGCTCTGCGCTTCCATGCTGGGGCACTGGCGTACACCGCCGCCGCCGCCGCCTGGAAGCACTGTCCAGATTGATGTCGACGGGACATTGGACTGCATTTATATATACTGCATCACTTTCTACTAGCTGGGCCAATCAATGCTCTACAACTTATGGATTGCAGTGACACACACACACACACATAGACACACACACACACACATAGACACACACACACACACACACACACGACGGTGCCAACTGTGACGGGGGGGACAACCAGCCCTTTGGGAAGAGTCAGAAGTAGCGATGAATGTTTGGCTAGCTGATGAGTGGCTGTGTATGTGTGATCGTATACTGTAAGTACAGTCATCAGCGGGGGCAGCGCCTTGGCCTCCGGTGCTCACCTCCCAAACGAAAGGCACCAGGTTCGATCCTGGGCGTCCGCAGCCTACCTGTACCCAGCCTGAGGCGGGACGCTGGAGCTGTAAGGTGTACTGTAAGGTGCTGTAAGGTGCTCTGGGTACAAGCATCTGCTAAATGACTCAGTGGCAGTCACTTAGGTGCTCTGGGT
Organism: Lota lota; assembly: GCA_026745465.1. NCBI lineage: Eukaryota > Metazoa > Chordata > Actinopteri > Gadiformes > Lotidae > Lota > Lota lota. Next base: position 949,789 of record JACYXH010000315.1, on the reverse strand, counting down.
ACAAGCATCTGCTAAATGACTCAGTGGCAGTCACCTAGTCACCCAGTAGTCATGTCTGCTTGAGGCGTAGGTGACTTCACTGCTTAGCCTCATTTGGTTTCTCCAGCTGCGTCTTATTTGGTTTGTGTTTCCCCCTGACCATGGGCCGCAACAGCTACTCTGATTTACTAACAGGGGGACACAACGCCCCCCCCCCGTGACCTCCATCTGGACTCAAACGCAGCGCTAAACACAGCCTACTGTACGGGCTACGTGAGGGCAGACCTGCGATGATCTCCCGGAGCTTGGGGTCCAGGTTGACGGTGCAGGGCAGGAAGGTGTCCACGTCTCGGGCGGTGAGGACGGGTGTGCGCGAGGACAGGAAGACCTCGAAGCTGCGGCTGTCCCCGTCGATCTCCAGCAGCGGCTCCACGTCCTTGGTGGTGGGGATGTTCTTGGAGATCCTGTGGGGAAATGAGGGATTGATGCTTCAGGTCGGGACTCGGTGTTCGTGATCAATAGCACATGAAGTCTCGTGAGGTGTCGACTGCAATCGATTAAACCTCATTTGTATTTGCGTCTAGAAACTGCTTAACAAGACAGGAACAAGAATAAAATCAGTTTCAAAGTAACCATGAAGTTGAGTTAACATTAAGTTAACATTAAACCCTATATTGTGGCTGCGGGCTAAGTAAAACTCAACATGCAACATCTAGGTACCCTATGTCATCGTTGAAATCAAAGACATCTAAGAGGTCGACTTCAACTGAAAAGATTTGAAGGAAATCTGTTTTTTCTTTCTTGAAGAAAGGGGTCCTACGGTAAAGTTCTTGTTTGTTAGTGCAGACTATACAAGTACGACTTGTCCCCGACGAGTGACGGAGTGAGGTACGTCTGAAGCTGTCGGTCCTGTGGACCAGCGCTTAGCGGCTCAACAGTCCTCTCAGCTGTGGCTGACCGAAGCTCTTCACTAAATTAAAGAAACCCTTTACTTACTCTGCTTCAACGACAGACGAACAAAAACACAAACGAGCCGCATCAAGGCGAAGCGGTGGGAAGGTTGGCCTTGGCTTTAAGGGAAACGGAACAGAAACGTGCATAATGGCCCACAGATAAAAGAACGCGAAACAAACAACGTCGTGGCCAAAGTGTGGCGATCAACGTGAAACAACAACTCAGCAGCACATTAGTTTGATGGGCGGGGGGCGGTGGCGGCGATGCAGAACGTGCGCGTCATGAGGGGGGGGGGGAGATGAGCCCATTTGGAGGGGAAGATGGTTCAGGGGGTGTTTGAGGACCGATAGAGGGGAGGGATGCTATCTTTGCTGTGCAGAGGAGGAAATCGGAGAAGATGCCAATCAGTGCAATTTGACCGCCATGACGCTTGGTCACAGTTAGCAGCACTTGTTATCGCCCGCTGAGCAAACAGCCATGCTCCGTGATCGCTCCATCTCTGCATGATTTACTGTTTCCTGTGTCAATATCGAACGTTGCAGAGGAAACGCCATGTGCAATCCTGCTCAGAGTCACTTTGTTGAGTTGACGGTTGTATCACCATAAAAATGTTGGCGTTGTAAACTTGATTTAGAGGTTTGCATTGTAACAACACACAAACTCCAGACTATTATCGATGGGTGTTACATACACAGAACCCCACTGGAGCCAGACTACCAGTAGGTGCGGTAACCAACATGCCTCACCCCGTTTCAACAGCAAGGTCAAGTGCACAAGGTCAATGAGCACCGTCATGACGTCTTCAGGGCCAGCAGGACGCATGGGGGTAGATGAATGAGGTCCATCCACCTGCTAATGGCCTGGCGACAATCAGTCCATCTAGTTAATCCGATCAGTCCAACTGAAAAAGATCCTGCTCGGGACGACGATGGACGCAAGCCATTCATCACCAGGACCAGCACGCCCTTATCAGACGAGTCCCAGAGCAGGCAGCGCCCATGTTCACTCGATTGGCCCTCTCCTTCATCGGTCCTTTCCTGAGCCCAGGCCAGTCTCGCTGACCCCTGCCCCACGCCATCCTCTCCTTCTTCTCCCAGTCCTCTGACACGGGCCGCTCACCCCACCCCTTGCTCCGATCTGTTACAGCATGTGACCAGAGACCGGCCTTTTCTGTGGCCTGATTGGTTGATTGGGCCCAGCAGTGAAGTAGCATGCTAAAGCTGTCCGGGGGGAGGGGGGGGGGGGGGGGGGGGGGGGGGGGGGGGGGGGGGGGTGGGGGGGGGGGGGGGGGTCGGCATCTGGCTGGGAATAAGCCCTCTATACTGTTTGCTGGGAATCCTAAGTAGCTCACTTCATTTAGCTTACCAGCTGACGAAGGGGCACGCCATAATGTGGGCTATTCCGAAACCACAAAGTGTATGAACGTGGACACAAAGCAGAAGGAGGAATCGGCTGCTGCATGGCTAGACAACATGCAGGAGATGGAGAGTTTATGAGAGTGTCTGGGCAAACAACTGGGTGTACACTGAACCAATTCAAACGATGCAAGTCAAGCCCCGTGACTCCTAAATGCAGCACGAGGTAAAGCACCGGTTCAACACCAGAGACATCAGACAGCACTAGTTTAGTGGCCATCTACTGACGCCTCTGACTGCAGGAATCCAGCCTGGGGACGCAGCAGCAGCAGCAGCAGCAGCAGCAGCAGCAGCAGCAGCAGCAGCAGCAGCAGCAGCAGCAGCAGCAGCAGCAGCAGCAGCAGCAGCAGCAGCAGCAGCAGCAGCAGCAGCAGCAGCGTGGATCAACGGAGTGACACGGGCCCTGCGGCTGTGGGGCGTCCTTGGCCTCACAGCACCATTGTCTGTTGCCATGTCATGTGACTGGGGTTCATCATGTCGTCATCCGGGCTGCGGCTGCAGGTGGATCTGTGTCATCCGCCCACTCAGGGCAGACCGACAGGCGCCCGGGCGGGTGCCGGGGAGGGGGAGGGGGACCAGAGGATGGGAGGGGACCGGGCGAGCAGAGGACAGAGGGCCACAGCTGTGCTGCAGCGGACAAAGCCTCCACTCACTGACTTTCTGTCTGTGAGAACCTTTAAGCAGAAGGTCGCACAGAAGGTCACCCAGTTGGCACACTGATGACCCCGGGCCCATGTGACCTTCGCCACTCGGGGGGGGGGGGGGGGGCGGGGGGGACAGGACAAGACAGATGTCACCAAACGCAAACATGTACACATGTACAGGCCGGCACGCGTGTAGACACACACACACACACACACACAGAGCATGTAAAAGAGCCCCCACAAAAGAGAGTGATGCTGTGGCGTGTGTGTGTGTGTGTGTGTCCGACTGGCCCCCTGTAGAGCATCAAAGGCATCGATGCTCTCTACTCATTTAAGGCGAATCCGTCAGGATCAACTGTCCACGGGTGAAAAACTTAGAGCGGGAATCATACAGCGGCAATTGCACAGATGAAGGGTGTGTGTGTGTGTGTGTGTGTGTGTGTGTGTGTGAGTTCCTTTCCCATGAACTGTATTAACCCATCTGCAGGCTGAGAGAGGCTTGTGATTTTCCCCCACCTCCAGCTGGCTTACTGCTGTTTATTTGTGGCTCTGTGAACACGACTAACAGGACCCAATGACTCATGCACGCGCACACATTCACACACACACACACACACACACACACACACACACACACACACACACACACACACACACACACACACACACACACACACACACACACACACACACACACACACACACACACACACACACACACAGCAACTTCCTTCTTCTGTAGAACTAAAATATGCAATGGATTAGAAGGAATCTTGTCCTTTTATGGGACAATAGTTAATCGCTGGCCGTCCAGATAAGCAAACTAAAACAACCCAGAAAATGGTTTAAAATACTTTAACCGTAGAACATTTCTAAATCTTTCTGATTTTTTTTGGATAGAGACATCTGGTTTCAGCTAAGCTTTAATTTTTTGATAGACATTACCTCAGTAATTGGTGAAGTTAACATTAAAGCCTATATTGTGGCTGAGGCCAGGCCAAGTAAAACTCAACATGCTAAATCCCAGTTCCCTGTGTCATCGTTGAAAACAAACCCGAATGAACAAATCAATGTATTATTATAAACATTGATGTGCTCCATCCATCACTGAACTACACCCAGGCTGACTGACGGAGAGGCAGTGACTACTGTTCCCAACTGACCTGGTCTGCAAACAAGGCTCTTTCTTCACTGACCTAGTTAGGCTCTACTGGCCCTGTCCATCAGACCAGGGACTAACCAGATCCATAGATGATGAGGACGATGGAATAGGACAGAAAGAAGCAAGGGGGAAGGTGACTAACGCAGGGATGAGACCCAGAATGAAATGAAGACATAAGGGAAGTATTGAAGGGACAGAACGGAATGAGATTAGAAGAAAAAGGTTACAAATTGGGGACGGGGAAAGGACTGAGAGAAAACAAAAGCACCATAGAGGCCGCAGAGTGATAAGCGAGCTTGAGAGCCACCGTTGATTGAAGTTGCAGGACAAACGATGCCCATTTAAACACACGAAGGGTTCAAACACTTTGAATGAGATCACTTAAGAGTCAATTGATGTTGAGTAGTTGGTCCAGTCATCAAGCTAATTATATTCGTCATTCTTCTTACGACAGGCTTTCCTCGCAGTACACAGTGAGGGGAGACGAACAAAGCCATCCTTATCAGGGATCGCTCGCCATCCGACAAGATGGATGCCCCCGGTTTTGAGTGCGGAGGAAGCCGTCATGCTGCTTTTAAACAGGCTATGGATGAGCGAGATAAAACACTTGAGCCCTCCCTGCAGCCGCTCGCACACAAAGGGCCATTGACGGGGGTCCCCGGGCCGGGGCCGGCAGCGGGACGAGCGCTGAGGGCCGGCCGTTGTCTGTGCGGCGGGCACCGGGAGGGCCTCTCGGCTTATTCAAATGCTAATAGGTCCCTCTGAGTCTTCTGAGGGACACTGCCTTTCTTCTGCTGCTCTCAGCCTGCCAAGCAGCTGATGGGCGAGGCCAGAGAGTCCATCCCCTCTGATGCCCTCACACCCTCTCTGCGACCGCACGAGTTGCTTGACTTTGCCAAGTCACGACGCCCCCCCCCCCCCCCCCCCCTTGACGCTAAAGGACGGCCACACACGCAAAAGACGGCTGTGGGTGCCAAACTGTCCCATAAAGCGCCCGCGACACCAATGCCTAGCACACAGCGGTGGGGGGGTTTTGGTCTCCAGAATCCTATTAAGACGGTTGAAGGCTCAACACTGCGCGCCCAGCGATCTGCTTCTAGGATCCAGGGCTCGTGTCCGACCTGCTGGCACGTGTCTCCCGGGGGGGGGACGGGGGGGGGGACCCCAGCGGAGCTGTAATCGGGATGAGGAGGCCCTGACAGGCCAACGCGCTGGCGTGTGGACCCACGGCGTCAGCGCTGAGAGGGGGTTATTGTTGCATGAGAGTCTGCCAGGCAGCCCCCCCCCCCCCACCACCACCCCCACCTCCACCCCCACCCCAGAGGCAGAGAAGGGGAGCGCAAATATGGTTTCATTTTAGCCGACGCCGTGTTCTTTGCATGCTCTAAACCCAGACATATTTCATTGATTTAAATCAAATGCTGCAAGAAATGTTCTTCTCTCCCCGCCCCCCCCCCCCCCCCCCCCCCCGCCACTCTCACCCGATCTGTCTTTGTCTGTCGTTGCCTTCCCTCTCTCCCCCCTGTCTAAGCTTTACTGGATTTCTGGGCAATGCCAACCAGTGGAAAGAAAAGGTACGGTGGTGCCGTCTGCTTTCCAGAGACGTTTGCGGCCGTTAAGTCCCAGTAATTGTGAGCTGCGATGTTTTTAGCCGGACCTTTGCATCCCAGCGCCGACCACAGAGACGAGGCTAATGGGAAACACACCAGGCTGATAAAACTCCCAGCAGCCCCGGCGTGAGGGAACGGGCGCGGGACCCGGGCCGCTTTCTCCAAAACGTTGATTAAACTCATGTGCTGTGCGCGCGCACACACACACACACACACACACACACACACACACACACACACACACACACACACACACACACACACACACACACACACACACACACACACACACACACACACACACACAACACAAAAACTCAGCCACTCTGTTCCAGACCCCAAAAACCTGAGCTGAACCCTCCATTCAGAACAACCCCAGGCCCCATTCTGGGACAATATGAGCAGGCTGGAAACCTCAAGCTTTTTGATTTATGTACAAGAAGGATGTTTGGAGGGTCCTGAGCATTTGGGGGCCGGGGGGGGGGGGGGGGGGGGGGGGGGGGGATGTGAAGGGGCTAATCACAAATGGAGAGAGGCGTTCTGACACTAATTGAGCCATGGATGGGCTGTGGTTGGCTAATAGCGGTGAAGGCCAGTTAATATCGTCTCATGGCGAGGAGGAGGAGGAGGAGGAGGAGGAGGAGGAGGAGGAGGAGGAGGAGGGGAGCAGGAAACAGATCTGCTTGATGTACGCTATGTGTCTGGGAAGGATTATTTAAGTTGTGGGAGAAGTAGCGATGAACCTCATCGCTACAAGCCAAGCCCTGACTGACCCGGGGCTCGCCCACAACTACGCCGTAATCGTAGTCATAGGATAACAGCGGGACAGGCTGAACGTAAAAAAGGATTATTTGAGGTTTTATAATATCTTAAACAGGAGACTGAGATCCACTGAAAGAGGGAGAGGGGAGGGGGGGGGTGTATTTGAAAAAGCGGGTACATTTTGGGCATTCCTCCATGTCCTGAATACCCGGGCCAGGGGGGAAATCTTCCTAGGCGCCTGCTATTTAGGGAACCTTTTCAGCAATGAAACCACATCATTCCAGACAACTTAGCAGGCAAATCTGATAGCTGAAATCCTTAAGCTGTACGGTGAACACCACCGTGCACAGAACTAAAAGCTTCTTAAAAGAACGGAGATACCCCTGCTCTTTCACACGGCCTGCAGGCACACACACACACAAAATGGTGTGATATCCAATGACCATTGGCCTGGTACGACACATTAAAATGGTATGCAGACATCGTAAACAAATGGTTCAACAGCCACTATTAACATAATGTTGATCTTAGCAGTTAATCAAGTGAAGTACACTTTTGTTGAATGGGTAATCAAATAACAGCCTTAACTGCCATATCACAAAATAAACAAACAAAACAGACCTTGGTGAGAACTGAACACACACACACACACACACACACACACACACACACGTACACCTTGGCTGTGGACGCTGTGGTTTCTGACCAGTGTGACTGGCTCAGTGGGAGTTTGGTGAAGGGAGGACAGGGGGGGCTGATTCACGTCTTAGTCACCAGCGTCTTGCAAACACCTGAGGATCAACAACGTAGGCCTCAGGCAAACACACGCACCCCCACACACCCACAGCTCAGCAAATGCATAAACGCACACGCCCTAAATACACACATAGACAGTGGTCAAAATAGGAACAGATTACCAGTCCCCCTCTAAAAACACAAACAGCAAAACAAGGGGCCTGCAGTGTGTGTGTGTGTGTGTGTGTGTGTGTGTGTGTGTGTGTGTGTGTGTGTGTGTGTGTGTGTGTGTGTGTGTGTGTGTGTGTGTGTGTGTGTGTGTGTGTGTGTGTGTGTGTGTGTGTGTGTGTGTGTGTGTGTGTGTGTGTGTGTTCCAAGCAGCTCCCATCCCCCGGGGGGGCCGCAGCCACACCTCAGACAAGCCCACCCCCGGGCTACACCCAGCAGGTGTGAGCGTCCACATGCTGCTGCTCATCCCCCCACAACCTCCGCCACGCGTCCACCAATCAGAGATCACACCTCCAAACCCCACCTCTGCCCTCCACTTCCTCCTCCCTCCTGTTTCTGAGCAGTAGAGCAGCCCCCACCCCTTCCTTGGCCCCACTCAGATCTAGCGGTTAGCCGTTTCTCAGTCAACACACGACCGCCAGCTGCTGGGTGGGGGCTGAGGGTGTGCTTGGTGACCCAGTGGGCCTAAATAAAGAAGGTGTCTCGCCCGGTGAGGAGGGGGAGGAGGGGGAGCAGGGGGAGGAGAGGTGTGTTCACCTCGTCGCTGCCTTTGTTTATTGGATTTGATTGTCTGAACAAATTCAGGGGTGCTTTAGGACGGCTCTGAGAGTAACGTCCTTTTGATCTTTGAACCAACAGTTGTTATTCTATTAAGATACGTCTCAGAGGGTCCAGCTGTGGGACAAGAGAGAGAGGCAGAGACACGGAGAGAGAGGCAGAGACACGGAGAGAGAGGCAGAGACACGGAGAGAGAGGCAGAGACACGGAGAGAGGCAGAGACACGGAGAGAGAGGCAGAGACACGGAGAGAGAGGCAGAGACACGGAGAGAGAGGCAGAGACAGAAGCAGAGACAGAGAGAGGACGAGGAAATACATTTTCTACACTTGATCTGGGTTTGAGGCTGAGACCCCCTAGAAATACACCTGAACAATAGGCTGTTGGAGGAATAGAAATAAAAGCCTTTTCACAAGAGGGCAGAAAAAGTTCAAAAGTATTCATCATATGAAAAGAAATGGATCTTGCCTGTTTTTTGTAAAGCTCAAGAACTTTTGAATCCGAGTTCCCCATAAAAGCTGCCTGCGCTGTGGCACAGAGGTTTTATTATTACACGTAATTGCGACCAAATTACAATAATTGTGCCAATTAAAGGAGTGCTGAATGACGACAGTGTCATCTTAATGTTTTAGTACTCGGGACAAGAGTCTCTCTAATTAAGGCTGCACGGCACGCACACACACACATTACTGTGTGTGTGAGTGCGTGCGTGCGTGCGTGCGTGCTTGCAGGATGGGGTTTGAGGAGTGGTTCTAACAGAGGGGGCGGAGAGTAGGAACAGGATGCGAGAATGAAGCGAGAAAGAGGGGAGAAGAAGAGAACTGGAGAGAAAGAAGAAGAATGTAATTATTGGTGCAAAAAATAAGAAGTCCAGAAATAAGTCTGACTTGTAAGAACCTACATTAGCTCTCTCTTACATTAGGTTTCCTGTGTGCGTGTGTGTGTGGTGCGTGTGTGTGTGTGTGTGTGTCTACCAAGCTAAGCACCGCTTGCATCTTAGTCTCTGATTAATTATACTGGTTCCCAGAGGACTTGGGGCGTATGCTCCTACACTGTTGTCACAGCTCTGTGTGTATGGGGGTGTAAGTAATGTGTGTTTTGTGTGCAAGTGTATAAATTGTGACAGGTTTTCTGTGTTTATTTAAGTTTGTATACACATTGCGTGTATATGTAATGCAAATGTATGTGCACGCAAGTCTGTGTGTGTGTGTGTGTGTCTTTTCAGTCTGTTGTGTGTGTGTGTGTGTGTGTGTGCTTGCGTGCATGTGTATTTGTGTGTGCAAGAGAAGAGATATTCAGGTGGCACGCCAGGAAAACACTCCTGAGTGCAGCGGGGGCGGGCTGGCAGAGACAGGGCACCAGATGTCAGAGCTGGTTTAGACCCGGATCCTGGTCCAGGATCCTGGGCCCTGGACCCAGCATGCTGGGCCCTGGACCCTGGGCCCTGGACCCAGCATGCTGGGCCCTGGACCCTGGACCGGTGGACCAGAGAACGTTGCGAGCGTTTGTGTCTATTTCTGAAAAAGTATTCTACTGAAATGGGATCCGAACATAAAGTACAGGAATAGCCTCTCCATGGGGCTGACTGTGCAGAAGCTGACCTTGGGGCGTTCAAGGCTCATAACCTGGGAGAACAAAGGCTTTTAGAGGAGGTCAAGTCTTCCATCCATGACCAGATTCAATCCAGTGTTTCTTCTAGCCCCACCTCCCAGAAACAGCCTGAATGTCTGGAAGATAGTTTTTTAGCAGACATTTAAGAGCCTCCCCTAAATATCAGACTGGAGTGCCGTTAAATAGCCAAGCTTTGGATTAATAACTATTAATGGTAAAGCTGTGCTATAGATCATCATTCTGTAAAACCTAAAATAAAAAGGTGCTTTAAACAAGCTACAGTCTACATGATAACAGCTGGGTCACACTTCTTAAGCCTACCATAACAAAGAAGCATTTCTTTATTTGATATGACAAAAATAGAACTAATAAACCATACTGTGTTGAAGGTTTTGTGATGGTGCTTTAGTGTGCTGTTGCTGGCAGAACGAGTGAGATCAGGCTGAACACTCACTGCTGCCTTGTGTGTACTTGTTAGTAAGGTATCCTTGGTGAAGTATCATCGTACTCTAAACCTGCCATCTTTCATTTTACAATTATTCAAATTAAATCAATTGTATTTTATTATGTTATAATGTTGGTTATTTGTCTTAGCGTTACGCGTAGCTTGTCATTTCTTGTCTTGTTGTTGTCGTTGTCTTCTGCAAAGCAATTGACTCCTGAAGACAATAAAGCTCTACTAGTTAACTAGTACATTGTCTCCCTATCAATCCATCTGTGTGTGTGTGTGTGTGTGTGTGTGTGTGTGTGTGTGTGTGTGTGTGTGTGTGTGTGTGTGTGTGTGTGTGTGTGTGTGTGTGTGTGTGTGTGTCCGATTTGAGAAAACTTTTTTAGGTCACGTACCAGTTTGGCGAGCCCAGGTTAAAGAACAAAATGGCTGATTGTTGAAAAAAGGAACCAATCATACGCCTCCTCCATCAGATTAGAGGCTGAACTGCCGCTGGAGGAATTAGCCTACAAGTACTACTGAACTTCACACCCCTTCACACACGCAAGCGACTGCCAGGCAGAGTTAAAACAGCGTGTAACACTAAAAACTGCTTTTAGCCATTTTGACAGCGCAACGTGAGAAATTGTGAAGGACATAATAAAAGCTAGTATGGGGAAGCGGTACTTCCCCCTCTGCTTGTGAAAAAGGAAGGTCCCGAGCTTTAGCCAGACGGCGCTGAAGAAAGCGTCGCCTGCCTCTTTAAATATAAGCCGACGCCCCCACTGTCCATACTGAACCCATACTGTGTTCTCACTAACCTAATTACCCCACCGTGTGTGACGTGCGTCTGGAGACGCACAAAGTGTCAAGTCTTCATATTTATGGTTACACATGAGCGGCACATTTCTCAGGAACACAAAAGCCCTCCTCGCCGGCCTTTTTGATATCCCACGAGAACAGCAGAGTCGCTGCGGAGACGAGAACGCGTCGGCTCTAATGTCTGCTGACGGCGTTGAAAGCGCGCTGGGAAGGTGCAGACGAGGTGTTTCACTGCGGCTTACCGAGCATCCCTGCAGAGGAAGAGGGCGCCGCGTGACTGCGATGCGCTGCGACAGTTGACCTATTAGCGGGGGCTGACTCACCCCTCACTTCACCACTAATATATTCACTTAGCCACGCGTGCTCCACTGCTTTCTACAGGACGGCAAGCACAGCAGTATGCATGCATCCGTAGTGCACACGCACGCACGCACGCACACGCACACACACACACACACACACACACACACACACACACACACACACACACACACACACACACACACACACACACACACACACACACACACACACACACACACACACACACCACACACCACACACCACACACCACGCACACACCACGCGCACGCAAACGCGCAAGCACACACACACAACATACATATGAGCATGCGTGCCGCACACATGCACAAGCGCACGCAAACGCACACGCACACACAGGCATAAACACACACACAAACACAGCCTCAACTGCCTTTTGGTTTGCTGCTGATAACAGCCAAACTCCATCACGCTAGCCGTAGGCCCCAAAGCTCAGAATAACACGCTGGCTCCAGACGTTAACATGGCCTCATGGGGGGGGGGTTATGGATTAGTGTAGATTGTACCCAAGTTAGTTTTGAATAATCCGATAATATTGTCGTTGAGCGTTATTTCTCTGGGTTGAGTCTGGCGTCGGGGGCGGGGGCGGGGGCGGGGGCGGGGGCGGGGGCGGGAAAGAGACGACTGGTTCGGAGGGGATGGGAACGTTCCGTGGGAACGTTTCGGCTCTCCAACGAGGAGTTAGAGAAGCACGAGAAGAGAGACGAGAAGTCTCCGATCACAGGAACATAAAAAAGAGGAAGAGAAGCTCAGAGCAAGAAGGGGGGGAGAGAAAGAGATGCAAGAGAGAGGGGGTGGGAGCTTATTTGCTGCAGATCAGCGCCAGAGATAAGAGCTATAGGCAAGGCGTCCCTGTTTAGCCCCGTTTGAGGCTTCCTGTCATCATCATTAGGCCGGTCCTTAGATGGCTGCAGCCCTTTTCACAGATAACCAATGAGGGGGGAGATAAGGGCAGGCAGGGCCGTTGGTCCACAGCAGCTCGGTGCCAAACGCGGTCTCCCGCGAGGTAGACTCTGGTGGAGCGTGGTGGAGCGCAGACCAGCGGACCAACTCCTGGCGCTCTGCAGCTAAACGTGGAGCAACTGTGTTTCAAATGTTCTTCTTATTTTTGCTCTCTTTCAACTGAACCGTTAGAATTTATAGGTTTGGAGGAAAACTCTTGGCCGTAGACAGTGTTCAAGATCGAGTCATGCCTGATCGAGAAAGGATATTTGATCCAAAACGTGATAAATAAAAAAAGAAAAGCGCAAATCATCTCTTCACCGAAGACGCCACGCCATCGGCGGCAGCCATTAAGCCTGAACCTTAAACGCTTGCGACAGCGTATAAACATTACTCTCGGATGGCTGTAGAAATAGCAAACCAGGCCAGGCTATGCCTGTTCATCCCCGTTGAGGACATAACAGTAAAGCACTGGCCTAACACAGCAGTGTGTGTGTGTGTGTGTGTGTGTGTGTGTGTGTGTGTGTGTGTGTGTGTGTGTGTGTGTGTGTGTGTGTGTGTGTGTGTGTGTGTGTGTGTGTGTGTGTGTGTGTGTGTGTGTGTGTGTGTGTGTGTGTGTGTGTGTGTTTGCTGTTAGCATCACAGGGAGCGCTTGTGTGTGTGTGTGTGTGTGTGTGTGTATGTGTTAGCGGTTAGCATCACGGGGAGCGATTGGGTGTGTGTGTTTGGGGGGGGGGGGGTGCTTCTGACTCAGGCTGGCCGAGCGGCTGACAGTAAGTGCCTGTGACACTTCGCTGCCGCAGGAGTCCCGGGCGCTAGTGTATTGTGACAGAGTGCAACCTTTAAAGGCCAGCGACTGATGAACAACGGCTCCCAAATCAGACGGCCTGCTACCGCCCTCCACTTCTCATGCATGGCAACGGCCGTCTGATACTCTTTATTCTGCTAACGCAACCGTGTTCAGGCCTGACGTTAGGCCTGTGTGAAGGCCTAGTGTGAAGGCCCATTTAAAAAAGGCTGCTTTGATTCAGTCACTAATGGGTTTTATATGCAAACAAGTGATTTGTACACAATTACCATTTATATTGCATATTATGATCAGTTACAAGACCTCTTAATCAACGGCCTTTTGTGGTTTGGCTCGGAGAGTCCCTGGCAGTGACTGTAAGATCATTCTGTGCCCTGTGCTGAAATATAGAGCATATACTGCCATCTACTGGTCAGGTTTGATAGCAGGGGTTTGGCAAGTGATGGGGCGATGTTATCAGAGAATCTGAATCAAATCAATAGTACACACAAAAACACAAAAGGCTTGGATGGGACAAGAAATGTAAATACTTCCTTGCTGGCTCGCAAGAGAATGTTACAAGAAAGAATGAAACAATAAAAAACTAAGAGAATATGAGCTGGAATATTTCTCTGGATATGGAAATATGTGTATATACCCTCAAATATGTGCTTTGTATGTATAACTCATCCCTGAAAGGTAAAAGTAGTATTAGGAGATTGTGTGTGTGTGCGTGCGTGCGTGTGCGTGCGTACCTCTCATAGATGGTCTTCAGGGAGACCTGGTCTGAGACTCCGTCGGTCTCCTCGAGGAAGAGGATGATCCAGGACGTCCTGTAGGGCCACTCCTCCGTCAGGTTGATCCACGACGCCAGCCGATCCCAGTTAAAAAGGATCTGATTGGCCCTCAGCAGCCGACCTGCCAAGAACAGAGCAGAGGATTGGCTCTTGTGGCAACGTCTCATGACATGAAGCTACAATGCGTGTTCATCGTTGAGCGTCAGGTAGTTCGGTCCCGTTACCAAGTATCTTAAATACTTTGGGTTTGTGGAATATTGTCGGTACGTCGCCGTAAAAACGTTGGGTATTCACAAGTCAGACGATCGCTTCCGCCATCTAGTGGCGGCCGCGATTACTGCGGTGGCACGTCACGGTGACTCACCGTCTGAGGCAATGACGAAGTTACTGACCTAGTTACCCCTAGTTACCGACGAAGGTGCCTTCCTTCCTCTTACTAAGACGTGTTGTAGCAGCTGACCACTAGACCTCGTTGAGGTGAGAGACGTTACAGTAAAAGGTTCAAAATAAGTACACCTCTTCGGACGGTTTGCATTCAAACACGCGGGTATTGTAGGAAGACTTGTTTACTTCCAGCACCTCGCCCCATCATGTGTAAATAAAATAAAATGGTGGCATGAAATTGTGACCACGTAGGCCCTCCCCCATCTGCAGCGCTCGGGGTCCACCTGGGCGGAGGTGTGGCGGGGGTGTGGCGGAGGTGTGGCGGTGTTTACCCGTGACGGAGACGATGTTAAGCAGCCTCCTCATGGTCTGGGGGCTGATGTCGCTGAACCAGTCCTCCGTCACCAGCAGCTTGGTCAGGTCGAAGGACATCTGGCGCGTCAGCGTGCGCTGCATCTGCCGCCGCCGGTACGTGTCCTGGGGGAACCGTGTGCTTAGTGCCACGCTGATTATGGATTATTGATAATCAGCTCTATTTCAGAGAGCCATTTCAATGAACTCGGGGTTGAAGTTACAGCAGCTGCAGGTCTTATGACAGAGGTAGGCTAGATAATATAAATAGAATGGGAACC